>JANHFM010003000.1:19351-36923 GCA_032468115.1 Grayia smithii
CTCTATTGCAGTGTTTCTCAACCTTGGTGACTTTAAGATGGGTGGACTTCAACTCCCAGAATTCCCCAGCCAGCAAATCTTTAAAGTTACCAAGGTTGAGAAACACTGCTCTGTTGAATACACTGTTATGCTGTGCTGTTATAGTGTGTCATTTATAGACATAAAGGCCTGCCTCGTAACTTCCTATTTATTGAAGCACTCACATAATTCTCATTTATTTTATGTACAATTGCAGCCAGCATAATTCAATTTTCTTGATAACGGCACCGGGTTTTTATACTTTTTGTCAAACAACATGTCTTGATTGTCTCAATTATCCAGTCACATGTTAAGGTTTAAATAAATAAATAAATAAAAACCTTTAACGTTTGCATTTTATTTTGTAAGAAACCGAAAATGTGTTTGTTTTGTTAATGTGCAGATTTCTGGTTAATGGTAGTAATAAATACATTCTAAGCACTTGTAACTATTTTGGAGCTGCTCTCACTTTAGCAAACTTCTGCCAATAAATAAATAAATGATAATAGCATAAACAGCATATGGCCTAAATCATCCATGGTGTATGGTAAGCGTGAGTTTTGTTCACACTTTACACACTGGAGATACATTACGGAAACACATTAACACATACCTGTTTTCTAGGCTAGAAAAGGCCATCCTTTAGGATGTTATACCATCTAGCATCTTTGGAGTACAGGTAATCCTTGATCTACGACCACAATTGAGCCCAGAATTTATTTTAAGTGAGACATGTGTTAAGTGATTTTTGTCCCATTTTACAACATGTCTTGCCACAGCACTAGGGCTTATTTTGGGACCCAAAAGAAAATAAGACCCGGTCTTATTTACGGGGAAACACAAGTGTGAGTGTGTGTTTGTCTGCGAGTGTGTGTGTGTGCGTTTATCCTTCACTATATATCCTTCACTAAGGCATATTATGACATCAAGAAGTGAACGTTACCCAGATAATGGCTTATAAATGTTTGTTCCGTTCTCAAAACCATCACAATCATTTTACAAGTGAAAAAAAAAGGCCAAATTCAAATAAAACAATGGTAACCACTGCAAAAAAAAATGCCTAATTCCCCATGTATGCTTAGTCTTCCTTTACTGCAGTGGTTCTCAACCTGTGGGTCGGGACCCCTTTGGGGGGTCAAACAACCCTTTCACAGGGGTCGGCTAAGACCATCGGAAAACACTTATTTCCGATGGTCTTAGGAACCGAGACACTGCTCTTCGATCAATATAGGCTCAATATAAGTGGCCCCGGGCTGGCGCAACACAGTTGAAAGCGAACTGAAGAGGAGGAGACGTCAGGATGAGGAGGTGAAGGCACCACGGCGGTAACAGCAGCGGGGCTGAGAGTCATCAGCCTCAAGAAGCGGGAGGGCAGGGAGGCGAGGTGGCACGGGAGAAAAGGCAGAACTGCCACTAACAGCAGCAGAGGTGGGAAGCACTGCCGATGGCCGGGAACAGTCTTACAATAAGCAGCATTGGCGGCAGCAGAAGCAGCAGTGGGGACTCCTCAGGAAACAGCCAAGTCCGCTGCCCCTTTGCCTGCCTCCTCGCCTCCCTCCCCGCCATGGAGACAGACCAGGGGGCAGCAGCACCGAGAAAAGTGAGCCTCAACCAATGTCTGCATGTGCTGCAAGGGAGAGTTAGGGGAAGTACCAAAGACTGTGCACTTTGGAGAAAGGCATCCAGTGGGGGGTCATGAGAACTGTACTAAAGGGTCGTGGCATTAGGAAGGTTGAGAACCACTGGCCTAGTATTATCTCCCTACTCAAGCTTGGTTTTGTTCCTCCTAATATCAGCGGCTTCTTTGAAGCCTGCCTGCACTATAAATTGTCCTTGTTTTAGAGATCATTTACTTTGTTCAGGAGCCTTGTACAATTTCTGACCACTTTTTTCCCCACTATATTTTCCATAATTCTTAGATGAAATTATGAGATTTAAGCAAATATAAATAATTCAGGTTAAGTCAAATTAAGTCCCTTTAATGTAATTCTTTATTCTTATAAAGATTTATAAATCTTTATCATAGAGCAAAAATATATTGGATTACAGATAAGAAGGGGTGCCTAAAAAGACGGTCTGGTAACATCCAATCTTTGGTTGAATTTTTTTTTTAAAAAAAAAGTTTGATGAAATCATAATGTCTGTGGAAAATATTCAGATGCATCTAGCTTTGGATAAATCAGATTCACAAAAAGAATATGATTTGGAACCAGTTGATCTGTCAAAAATAAAATCGAGAGTGTATAGGTTTAGAATTAACTCAGTTGATACCTCTTTGAAATTCAAGCCTGCAGTCTTTTACAATAGCAGAAATTATACTAAGTGGAGAAGTGACAAACTGGCCTTCCCTAGGAGGAACAAAAGAGATGGTGGGAATGGATAATTGGGAACCAATTTCATCTAGACTTTGTTGGGAAGATAGACCAATTTTGGAAATTATTTGGGATGATAAGATGTGAAAATTTTCATGAGCTGCTTACAGTAACAGTTACTGTAACAGTTATCATTACTGTTCTTCCTGTTAACTGTTTTGTCAATATAGTATATGGATGACAAATTAGCAATTTGCAAATAGATTTAGTAGTTTAAAAATCTTTTGAGCCTGTTTTGCAATAGTGGGAAATTAATATTGTAGTAAAGAATCAATTATGGTAGTATTCAACTAGGGATCATAATATTTGTATAGGTGTTAATTTTTTCCCCCAATGCATTTTTTTAATGTCTTGTTTGCTATGTGTTTTGTTTGTTTGTTTTTAATCTTTTAGAGTTTTGTATTTTAAACTTTTCTTTTGAATGAAATAAAAATTTGAAAGAGAGAGAAAGGGAAAAAGAAAAGAAAAGCTCAAGACAATTTTCAACAAACATAACATGCATGCACATTTTTAAACCCAGGAACTCATTAAGACAGAAGCTTATCCACTGCAAGGACAAAACGCCCAGATGTAAACAGAGCAACGTTATATATGCAGTGTGATGCAGTGAGACATGTGCAAATGTGTACACTGGACACAAAAGAATCACTTCACAAACATGGCACAACACAGGAAAACAAACCTATCAGGACAGGATTCAGCAGTCCATCTATAGCTGAAAGACAAGGGTTATTCCTTTGAAGACAGCAAGCTTTTCATTCTGAATATCTATTTATCTATCTATATTAAAATTGAACAGTCCTCCCTCAACTGAGGGGGAGAGATACACATCACTTTTCAGTTTACAACACAGTCCTTTCAGCAGTCCCAAAAAGATTTCATACCTGTTTACATTCTGATTCAGGTAACTCTGAGGATACAAATAAATCTCTCTGTGGCCTCAACATTTCTCAGTGCTAATGACCAATTTTCAGAATGCTAACAATGGGTTGACTGCAAATAATATAAATCCTGCATTCCCCATCAGTTAGTTGGAACTGAAGAAGCTACTCGGATGAGAAGTGAAACAACTTCAAAGAAAAAGAAAAGAAAGTCCAGTTGCCTTTTGAAAAAGAAACAACTTTGGAACAATTATAACCTGGATAATTGAGAATCTCCCATAGACATTGTTCCAAACATTTGCCATGTCTGCCACTCAACAGAAGGAGAAAATCAGTGAAATGTCCAAGAAAACTCTGACTCATGTAGCAATATACAGTATATGTATTTATTTTCTTTTTTTCCCCTCATACCCATATTAGTTTATTATTTGTAGCTTTCCTTCATTGTGTTTTAAATTTCTCTTGTTCCATTGAAGCATAGCATTAATAAGAATGTTGGGAGAAAGTTCCTACTGTGTCAAAATGCTTTTGCAGTCATATTTTCCACATTTCCAAAAAGCAGTAAAATTGGGCCAAGTAAAAAAGAGTTTTCTTTGTGGTAAAAATGCACTTGAAGTAAAATGTTGTCTCCATTATTTTTCTCTTTAATTCTCATCTGACATTTTGAAACCTATTTCTTTTCTGAGGGACTAAATAAATGAAAAATAAAGTTTATATATATATATATATATAAAATGCTTTTTCAAGGTATTGCAAGAAACAAACCCCAGCTGACTAATAGTAACGTTATAGAAAATGAAGTGAACAGAACGTAGTTACATATAATGAGAAATCTGTTTTTTTCTTTCCATGGTGCATAAAACAGCTTGACACTTGTTATTGCAAACTAGACTCCTATGTTTATTAGTCATGAAATATTGTCAAATAATAAAGAGGAATATGGACTTAATATTTTGAGCACTCAGATTTTAAATATTTCACATATTACGATTTTCTCATTATTAACCGAATGCAAAGCAATCCACAGATAGAAAAGGATTTGTTTTGAGGAAATAAAGTGAATTTTGTAAACTGAGATATCACAAAATCACTTGGAAATGTGCTTTCATGGTGAATTCAGTCTTATTTGGGACATAAAACTCTTTTTATTTATATGTTTCTTTCATGGTTTCCTAAACATCCCATTGAGAAGATTTGAGAGTGTTTTGACTTGGAATGGCTTGGCAAATGACAGGAGGAAAAGCGGAACTGCAAAACCACAAAAGTCTGAACTAGTAAAAGATTGTCTGGAAAGTCCCTTTATGGAGCATAGCAGCTTCATACTTAAATACTGAATACAAATCCTGAACTTCAACACAAAGCTGATATACATATCTACTTCTGTTGCTATTATTTTATTGTATTATTTTACTTTATTATTTGATTTGATTTGGCTTATTTTGTTTTATTATTTTTATTATTTTATTTTAACCATGAGTTTTTCTATGGTCTTGATGAGAGACACAATTTTTAATGAAAAACTTGAATCTGTAAACTATAATTATAATTTACTACCAGTATTAACTATTTTCTACCAGTATTAACCGTAACAGTTAATACTGTAGCTTCAAATCACAGAAGGATTTGTACTCACAGGAGCACAAATTGTGAAAAAAGACCAGTTACCTTGAATTTTGTAAAAAAGAAGACTTTAAATTCAGATCTTTATTATAAAAGAAATTAGAACCATTTTCTGTAGTCCAATCTTGATAAAGAGCAAGCTTCAAATTGAACTGTTGCTTCTGATTATGTCATGTAATATTGAAACCTTGCTGTGCATTGTTTATTATAGCTAGGTGACATTTTCTTCCAAACCTCTGCAATATATCAAAATGTAATTGATAAACGGATGATAATGCCTGCATTTTAACAGTAATTTATGTTATAAAGGAAATAAATATATAAGAATTTTGACTTTTACACTGATTATTTTCTACATTTTGTTAAAACTATAAAATTTCTCTGTATGTGGTAATCAACATATTACCCTTCAACATATACATTACATTCTGTGTATGATGCTTGTTATATGGACAAATAATGTTTATTATGTACTGAGGCAATCCAATTTTTTTTTGGATGTTTCTTTAAGATCTGGCCTTAGCCCTGCTGAGTTGTAGTTACAATTTGCAGGGCATATTCTTATTCAAGGCTTTTTCTGCAGCCATACTTAATGGGCATATAAATCTCATTGACTCAAGTAAGGTCATGTATGCATATAACTAAGAGCAAGGTTGTACTGTTTAGCCGCAGATTCATGGAGTGATAAAAATAGAAGACTTGAGATGCTGGAATTCAATGAAACAGTAAGACCCATTGCCAATAAAGCACCAAGAACTGTAAGTTCAGAGTTCATGTTCTAGCCTTCATAGAAATGGTAATCAAACTGAAAAACAATATTATTAATTGAATATTATTAAGATAAAGGACAAAGAAATCATCGTGGTTTAAAAGCATTGTATAAGTGTGGAGCTGCAACTGTGTAATAATAGAAATTTGGACTATCTTTTATAAACAGGCATTAATGGTACAATATATTATCCAATTAAAATGTCATGTTAATATATTTGCAAAATAATAAAATTACAGTGGGAGAATGCTAAAATATAATAACTTTCTTCAGCATGATATTAAAAATGATTAAAAAGCAGTCTTCCTTATTTATATATTTGATACTATTTCTTCCATAATTTTCATAAGGCAGCTTCCAATACAAACGTTAAAAATAATAACATAAATATAATTAAAACAGCAACAGCTTGAAGCATTAAATTCAATTTTTAAAAGATAATGAATAAAACAATATAGCTTAATAAAATATTGTCTTTAGTATCATGAGAGATGGTAGATGAAGTGGAGTTCTCAGGGCAAAAAATATCCCAAGTCCCTGGGACCATTATGGGGGTACTGGAAATCCTTTGTTGGCACCAGTGGCCCAAAGCAAGAACTTAAATGTATATAAAGTTTTCACAAATGAATATGAATATGTTCTATTTCCCCTCCCCAACAAGGTAATTCTTCACACACATACACACAGAGTCACTCCGGCTTGGAATTCCAAAGGTAAAAACTTTCCTTTAACAGATAAGATTCCTTGGCAGCCAAATATGCTGGGCCTGCCAAGTCATACTCACTCAGGGAAAGAGGAAAACAGATTTTTATTCCAATGTCCACAAGGATTAAACAAGGAGTGGTCAAAAGTCAGTCCGTGATAGTCAAAAAGCCAAATGTTCTGAAGCACGAAGGAAACTGGTTGAACAAAGCTTGGCCCTCCCACGCCTCCTTCGTTGCAGCTGCCTTTTCTGCCTACGTCGCTGCCTGGGGTTGAGCCAGGACTCCTCCTCCTCCTCACTTCCCACCGGAGGCTGCTCTGACATGCTTCCCTCCTTCCTTCCTTCCCTTCCCCCATGCAGCCCATCCCGGGCTGTTCGTCTTGGCTCTCCTGGGTCATTGCCAGTGGGGAAATTCCTGGGGAAGGAGGCATTGCCAGGGGAGGAATTCCTGGGGAGGGAGGTCTTGCCAGTTTCTCTCCTTCATCGTCCAGGTCCTCTTCCTCTGACAACACAGGCTTGGGAGTCAGGGCCACAACATGAATATATTTATAGTGCCACCACATTTTTATATGTAAGTTTCTTGAAATTTACCTTCTAATTGGTCTTGTTTGTATGTAAAAAGATCTGAAAGAAATATAACTAGTGATCATTTGGTGCATGGAAGCAATATCAGCAACAGGATAATTGGGGAATATTTTGTATCTTTTACAAGCGAGTCACCAATCCTGTCTTTTACACTCACCTTATTATGAAATATAAAAATGTATTTGTTCTGGGGTAAGAAAAGGCAGATCAAAAACTATATTATTCTCTGAATTTAATTTATTTTTAAAAGAATGATATTAACTCAACATAAATATTGTATTTTCATGTCAAAATAATTAACAGTTCAATTAACAGCACTTAATTAAAACAGTTTTGCTCTGCATTTGTGCACTAATTAGGTCCACTAAAACTGCAAATATATCAGTCATCTCAGCTTAACCGTTGCTTAAAAATGAAATCAAATAACAGTTTCAAATAGTAGAGGTCACCACTTCGTGGAGAAACTCAACCCAAAACATTGGCTTCAAAAATGGCACAGAATTTTTCCACTCTTTTTCCACTCTTCTTTCTTTTCCACCTCTTATTAGCCCAAGGGTAAAATCTTGGAATAGACATGTATTAGTATTTTTTTCAAATGGATCATGTTTGTAAAAATTCATCCATTCAGTTAAATTAGTTCTTAAAGGTAAAGGTACAGTTTCCAGCTCGCACATATATGCTAGTCATTCCCGACTCTAAGGGGCGGTGCTCATTTCTGTTTCAAAGCCGAAGAGCCAGCGCTGTCCGAAGACATCTCTGTGGTCGTGGGACCAGCATGATTAAACACCAAATGTGCGCAGAACACTGTTAGTTCTTGCCATATCATTATTCCATTATTATCTCATAACAATACCGGTATTTGATGCTGTTGTGGAAAATATACTTAAAGGTGAACAATGGCTGGTTCTTTCTTATGAATTTGAAATCCAAGAATTGATGGAGTAGCTTCAAAGGTCTCAACATATCTGTCCATCAAATACCGTGTGATTTCATCTTCTCTGTTCGATGCAAAAATTGCTTGAGCTCACTTTGATATAATTGATGACATATGTAATGGATTTGATAGCTGAGTATATTTTTACACTGAGATGACAAGTGAACACCTTCAACAGTTGTGCATTATAGGGCACCACCCTTATAGTTTGATTCTGTTTTTTTTTTTTTGCTTGATGTCCTTCAAATCCTCCTATTTCTAAAGACCATCTCTTATAGATAGGATATGAATCATCACCACAACTTGTGTGTTCATTGAATAGCTTCAGGTACCTTTTACACATGTGCCATTTTTTTCAACATGCTGATTTTCTGCTGCATTGGTGCTATGGATCATATAGTGCAATACCAATTTAATCATCTATGGATCTTCATTTGGATCTGGTATTTGGCTTGCAAAAATGTATGAGGTCTTGACTTGGATGCTTCATCAAGCCATAGCAAACAGTTCAAATAAGACAAACTCTGCTTTTGATATTCCACACTAAGAACATAAGCAATACAATATTGAAGAGACCATGTGTTCTAGTAAGGTAATTGAGGAATCACTTTTTCTTCAAGTTGAATATTCTTATGATTAATCAGGCTAATCATTGGATGGCTAATTTTTTTAAAAAAAATTTTTTAAAGATGCTATTGTGTTTCTGACTAGTTTAGATTGCAAGTCAACATCATAAAAAATGAAGCATTGCCATATTTCCATATATACATCTGAAAAGAAAAATCACATAACCACAGCAGCAACACAGAACATCCAGTAATACTGAAGCAACTAAATTTCATTCCCTCAGAAGTCATGGGTCCTGGATTTTGGACAAATTATATCAGTTAGCCCGTTTAATTTAACAAAATGGTTGCTCTATAATGCAATTTCTCCAGGTTAAAGGTGATGACAACAAGAGATTTAGTAGTACATTGTTTCTTAAGAGATCACTGAATATCAGTTACTGACAATTAAATTGCTTATCTTCAGCCCTTTCACCTTTCATTTGATGCTTCTTTATTTGACAATTTCTTCTTCATAACCCTGTTGGTCTTAACTGGTAGTATTATCTTACAGTCCATCTTTTTCTTGTTTTTCCTTCATACTTGAAATTCTCTGTGACAAATACTTTACACTTAAGAACAAGCCTCAATGTGTTTGAAGATCGTGAATGATTTTCTAAAGCAAATATTATCAGAAATAGGAACCTATGGTTCTCTATTGACTATTTTCTAAGCAAGAATTGTATTAGAATGGAACTCTTGTTATTTGAAACTCACATCTCAGTTCTTTTTGCCAAATACATCAATGCAATCTAAATTGTTGACTCTTTCATCTAAGCATTAGTAACTTTCGAAGTATTTCCTGTAATAAGTAAACATAAATTTAGAACAAGGATGTGTACACTTGTGTTGATTTTGTTGAGGCAAATATGCTCAGTAAAGGGAAAACAGACATGTTTGGAATGGTTTAATAATCCAGGTAGATAAACCACATTTTTTTCTACAGAATCATAACTGTAACTCTTCCACAGCAGTTATTCTCAGTTTTTTTGTTAGACCACAGAGGAAAGGAGTATTGCAAAACAAGAAATTATAAATAAGAAAATGAGTATTACTTTAAAAGAAAATTTTCCAACAGGTCTTTGTTAACCAATAATTAGTAATTCCAATTTTGTTCATACCACAAAATCATTTCATGCTAATGCTTTGTGTTATAAAGCTTTATTGCAACTAGGATTTAAGTATGCTAGGCTCCATATATGTGTATTGCAATTGAGGCTCATGAATTTGGTGAATTCTATCTAAGTATAATCAAAAATGAGTTGCATGCTGCAAATTATAACTTTTGGAAACTCTAGATGAATGCCAATGACATTTTAATTATTCCAGTCATAAAACCTATGAGGCTGCTTTTAAAGAGCAGAGCTAAAGCTCAAATAGAAAATATGAAGCATCTTTATACTAAAATTAAACAGTTGATTAAAATATTAAGTTGGCCTGCACTGTTGCACTGTTTCTGTGTTATTTCAGTACTTAACTTTTTAAAAGCTTAACTTTCTAATTAAGAGGCTCAGTGACTGATTTTAGAACAGTCACCTAACTTAACCTTTCTCACAAGGTTGTTGTGGAGAAGAATAAAGTTTGTACAATAGATAAGCACATAACTAGAAATAAGATATCAAATAAAAATACTAAATGCTGCTAAGTAATCAGAACTAATGTTCAAATTTTCTTTCTTTATCCAGGAGATTGATACCTTTTCCAAAATGTTGTTGAAGTCATTATTGCCCTTCATTCAATGTATCCTATTTTCTTCTTGACCATGGTTCTTAGTGTGGAGACAAAAATAAGTTGGGCTCAGAGCATCTCTCATTTTTGAAGAGTGGTCACCTTTTGGTGCTTAACACTGAAATCCAGGATCAGGATTGATTGATTGATTGATTGATTGATTGATTGATTGATTGATTTATTTTCCTTCCTTCCTTCCTTCCTTCCTTCCTTTCCTCTTTTGAACTATATTGCAGGCTTTTTTTTCAAAGTTAGAATTGTTGCTCCAGATCCCCAGTTTTTATGTCAACATTTGTTCAACACTGTTTTAAGTTTTCTAGCAGCTTTCTATTCTATAACAGAGGAAGTCATTTCTATGAGATCAGTTGTGGTCTTAGGGGTGTTATAAATCTGTGTCTTTCTTAAAAGATTATTTCAGTATTGAAATGGCTGACATTTTATGGGGCTTCCAAAATGTTATGAAAATTTACTTTTCATTAAGTTGCAGACAACTGATTCTAAGACTATAATGTACTTACTTAGTGCAAAATATGGCAGGTCAGGAGATATAAAAGTATATAAAAGTGTTGAACCAAATACAATTTACATGAATACCAGTTATTTTAACTAGTTTACTAGTTATGCTTTCTCTTTCACGTTTCCTTGGTCTTTTCAGGCATTGTTCATTTTTCTAGGATAGTCAAGATCCAAGAATACTTTTTTCTTTAGGCAGTCATTTCAAAATTTCTATTCCATTTTTCAAATTTCTACAGTTTATTCTGAAACAACAATAATCAAACATATAACTTCACAGTGAGATGAATGGAAAGCAAATTCAATAAATAAATAAATGGCCTTTATATTAAAGTATTTTCATTCCTACTACAGGTTAGCATCTAGCATACATGGCACAAATTGGACTTTGAGAAGTATAATGGCTTCATTCCCAAAAGAGACAAGTCCACGCCAAAAAACAAAAGAGATTTCATCTTTTTTACATATACATTTAATTAAATGAATTTAATACTGTCTATTATTTTAAAATTTCCCTTTCTATTGGATAAAACTTACAATTGTACATGTACCAATTACAAATTGGTAACAGATTTAGAGGTATCCTGAAAGGTTTCCAGGGCCCTTCAGTTATGCACCTTTATATATAGAAAGGACAATATGTATGTCCTACATTTTGATGCAAATTTTAGCAAAATAATAGGTGGGTTAAATACAGGGAATAAATAAAATAAAACTCACAAAAATAGTAGAAGTAAAAGGGAATAAATCTCTTCTCTCATTTATTTATTTATTTATAACAATATTATCCTGTTCCTGCAAGTGAAGAGTTTACCGTAGTCGTCAAAGCTTGAGCATTTTAACTTTAGATGCCTTTCTGTGGTTCAATTCTGAGATTTTTACCTTTCACCAAAAGAAACTATTGATCCCAAGACACCTGTTCTAAGGATAGGACACAAGTGGAGAAGTTG
Organism: Grayia smithii; assembly: GCA_032468115.1. Classification (NCBI taxonomy): domain Eukaryota; kingdom Metazoa; phylum Chordata; class Lepidosauria; order Squamata; family Grayiidae; genus Grayia; species Grayia smithii. The sequence goes on from JANHFM010003000.1 coordinate 31,030, forward strand.
AAGTTCAAGAGTTACATGAAGCCATTTATTCCAAGGTGCATTGCTCACCATATGGCTGCTTTCTTTCTATTGGCTGCAGTGTAATTGAATCAATTGCCCTCTGATAATGCGGTTCAACCAATATGGACATACATCATTTACCAAGTAGTAAGCATATGGCTTTTGAAAGCTTGCCTTCTGTAGAAAAATAGGGAAGGATGAAAATATTATAAATCACTGTTGCTAGGTTTTAGGAACAGTTTGAAATTTGACCTGAAGTGGTTAGTCAAATCAATGTAACAATTTTAACAGTGTCATATGAGTAGACTTGTTCATGTGAAAATGGCCCAATCTGATTAAAGTGTGTATGGAGAGAGCTAGGAACAGAAGTAGGACCTTGAAAAATTAACACCAATAGTGAAATGTCACTTGAGAACCAATAGTGAAATGTCACAAGATTAGCTGGAGATGCCCTATTAAGAGGAAGAAAAGAGCAGAACAATCAGGCTTTTCTGTTAGTGGCTTTGTAAAAGACAAAGTAAAAGACAGCCATCTAATTAAGATCCTGGGTGACTGTTTCTATAGAGTTCTTGGTGCTCTCTCAGCTTGGTTGTTTGCTTGCAGACATTTCCTTAACAGTTTCAATGGAAATATCTTCAGTGATTATTTCTATGTTATATAACATCTCCCTTGATATAAAGTTGCAGTTATTCAGAGAATAACATTTCAGGAGGTTTAACGTTCTTTGAAGATCTTGAGGATCTTGAAACTCTTGGGCAATACAAAACAGATCAAACATAAAAAAGAACAATTAGCAATTGTGAACTCCATTCCCATAATGTGAACGATCAAAGAGACTTGGTTTGACTTCAAGTATCATAAGGAGAAATAATAAGACTCTCATTAATACCTAATTCTATTTACTGTATTTAATTATGTTCTTTCCAGTATTGTGGATTGTCAGAGTGCACCCAATACTAAAACAAATAAAATAATAAAATTTGAAATTATAGATTTAATAAAGAGAGAATATTTGTAGCTTAGGTTTACAATGCGGAGTCTTTGGTGCTCTCTGAGCATGGTTGTTTCATTACCCAAAGTAGGTATCGTCATTATGTTACCTAATTTGCGTAATGAAATTACTGCAAGAAAACAATTGAGCTCAGAGAGCACCAAAGACTCCTCAATTAGAGAATTGTAAAACTGACAGTTTTCAAACAGCAATTAAATTTATATACCACTTCACAATGCTTTACAACCCTCTCTAAGTAGTTTAAAAGGTAACGGTAAAGGTTCCCCTCACACATATGTGCTAGTCGTTCCTGACTTTAGGGGGCAGTGCTCATCTCCATTTCAAAGCCAAAGAGCCAGCGCTGTCCGAAGATGTCTCCGTGGTCCTGTGGCCGGCATGATTAAATGCCAAAGGCGCATGGAACATTGTTACCTTTCCACCAAAGGTGATCCCTATTTTTCTACTTGCATTTTTATGTGATTTTGAACTGCTAGGTTGGAAGAAGCTAAGCAGTTTACAGAATCAATATATTGCCCCCAACAATCTGTGTCCTCATTTTACTGACCTTGGAAAGATGGAAGGCTGAGTCAACCTTAAGTCAGTGAAAATTGAACTGCTGGCAGTTGGCAAAATTAGCCTGCAATACTGAATTCTAACCACTGTGCCACCACAATTCTATACTATACAGCTGTTGTAAAATAATGTGTTTTGGAAAATAAGGATATCAACAAAACATCAAAGATCTCATTAGGTGAGATCCTCAGGTGAAAGCATTCTCTCACTGAGGCACCATAATGAAGATGAAGTAACTCTAGTCACAACTTCCCAAGCAGAAATGAATTATGGCAGGGTTACTTTAGAAAAGATAACCTTTTAAGGTGATCTTCTAAGCAAGTCCCCTACATTATATTGCATAATCAATACATATTTAGCATATGTCTAAAATCACTATGGGTAATGAAGTGGGTCCTCCCAACACACACACACACACATACACACACACACACAACTTTGACATCTTTTAAAAAATTATTCTGTCTATAGTTTGTCATATCAATTACCTTTGAAAAGACAATATTTGTGTAGAATATGTTCTTAAGGCTATGCCTAAGATAAAGCATGGGTCCATGTCTTTCTCTTGTTCCTGTATTTCAGCATTATAGTGTTATAAAGATCAACTTACTGAAATTGTTGTGATAGTCAGCTAAAACTAGCAAGGAGCAAAAAGGAAAAAGGAACTATTTGAAAATTCATCTTATCTCCTTCCCTACCTACTATTTGTCCCAAGGAATGCAACCATAAAAATAAGTTCCCTGGCATTTCAGAATAATCCTAATTCTATACCATATCCTCATGTATTAATCAACCTTATACCTTTCCAATGTATGTTTTTCCCTTGATATTATTTCTCCTAGTTCCTTTGGTTAGTTGAACTCATATCTATTTGGTTTTTTTTAAAACCCTAGCGCATCCTTTTTACTTTGCCATGGTGTTTTTGACATCACAATGATATTATTTTTAAGCTGTTAGAAATAATAACAATAGCTGTATATTATTAAGGTACTGATTATATTTTAGCCATATGTCAGTTTAAATTGTAATTTTTTCAAAGTGTGAAAGAAAAAGCATGTAAAAAAGTGACTCTAAGAAACTATGCTGAAAAATCCCCCCCTCCCCCAAGAAAGAAAGAGCAGTTTTCAAGAAAATGTAAAACTACTAGAATTGTAGTCCTGCAGTGCTAACCCATTAAGACAGACAAGAAAGATGTACTAGATGATACTGCTAAAAGCTTCCTTAGGGACTAAGGGAGGCAGAAAGTTCACATTTCTTCTGTAACAAATTGTCTATCAATACAATCAAGATGACTTCAGATTCCAAAATGACAATGAAAGACACCTCTTTTCTGTAAATAGTTTCATCTTTAGCTAAGAGTTGAGATGTGGAAAGTTGAGTTTTATATTTTTTAATTAATTATAATATTCCTGAGCTCTATTTGGTATTTTTGCTGACATTTTGATAAGAAGGTGTTACATATTTGATTTATTACTAAGAAATGGGATATGGAATGAAGAGTTGTGTATGTGTTAATAAAGAGCATGAAGAGATTCTAAAATTGTCATGATTGGGATAAGAAGTCACTTTCTTAATGGAGGGTATTCTTTAAATTTTTCTTTCTTTTCTTTTTCTTTCTTTTATTATGTATTATCTTTTGTTGTAATTTCTGAAGAATCGAATAAAATTTTTGGGATCAGAGATTTAGTCTTCCAAGCTTTCAGACTCACGCTGGAGTTCATCCTCAGGGAACGTCTCTCTTTCTCTCACACTAGAATGCATACACATTATATTTATATTACTTGGATTCTATTTAAAAACAAAGAAAACCCCCCAACCTAATTCAAAGTTAACATGTAGTCATTTGGAACAGAATCTATGCTCCCACGGTTATTTTCTTTTTGTATTCTCCTTCCATAATTACAAAGTAAAATTACCTTATGAAAATCTCTGAGGAAGTATAGCATGCAGATATTTTAAGACCTTTATAACCTCGGGTGTGATGATATTAATAAATGAGAATAAATTTTTGATCATTTTTAGGTAGCACTTTTATTTCATTTTCCATATGTTCTGGGTCCAGATGATCTTCTGTAGAACTTAGAATGAACTTATACAAATTTACTGAATCAAAATATCAGCAGCACTAAAGGTATATGTAGCTCACAAATTTCAGTCAATTAAATCACAGTATCAAAAGTTAAATCAAGAGTGCCATTTCTTTCCTAATGTCTAAGGAACAATATCCTATTCAAAATTCAGAATTATGTGGCTTCAGCTGTCTTTCTTGTCAAAACTGTTTTGAGAAAAAGAGGGACTTCATCACAGAAATCTGCTATACAATTTGCTCAGAATTGACTAAACAAGAAAATGGATTAGGTTTGAGTTAATTTCATCCTTATTAAAAACATCTAATTGAAGCATAGTGAAGAGATTTCTAAAGTAGCCTGCTAAACTGATTTTACTGCAAGATAATTAATTAACAGGAGAAGACAAAACATATGGAAAAATAAAAAGATTGTGTTAGCTGTGGGGCTTTTTGCAGCTTCTTTTCAGGATAAATTCTTAATGACAGAGTCAATAGATAAAAGAAACTTTTTCCTTAGTGAAAGACTGACATTTTTTGCTATGGGCAGAATGATTCAAGGAGAAGCATTATTGTTCCATTTACTAATACACCTTTTAAATGATAAGTGGGTGACAGCAAACTGAAAATGATGAGAATACCTGGATTCCAGGAAAGTTTAATTAATTGTAATTTTTATCTCTTGGGAAGGTAGTTATGTGCATCCACACTTTAACAAAACCTTTCAAAATATTTCTAATTGTTCCACTAATATTATGTTGTACAGTAACAACGTGCAATAAATAAAGTAATGAACTGAAAAGTAGTTGGAGCATGGTTAAGGTGCCAGCCTAGAAACAGTAAGCTCTTTTCCTCTCTTGGTTAATCATTAATTCTAAATTCACAAGGTTGGTGTTGTGGGGAAAATAGTAGGTGGAGGCAGTGCGTACACTGCCTGAAATTGTACAAGATAAAGATGGGATATAGAACTAATAATAAGTAAATAAATCACTGTATTGCAAGATATGCATCCCTCATTAATATATACCTATGCCTATAATCATAGTTGCTGGTGATATATAAAGTTACCTCTTCTGTTTCTTTGGAACATGATTTATTGTTACACAAATAGATTACAACTATTAGCCAAACTTTGATTATGTTCTGCAAATATCAGTGAAAACATAACTTTCATCTCTCAATCAGATACATTGCATTTTTATCCGAGGGAGATTTGCAAGTTAGATCTTGTTAACTCAGTATTTCAACAATTGCATGCTATTTAAGAGCAAATATTAGATATTTTCTGGTTGTAAACTGTATACGTTTGATAGCATATGAGCCTGCAGTTATGACAAGAAAATGATAAAACATGCATTGTGATGTCTGATATATGCTCTGCCCTTTTGTAGTAGTATGTAATGTTGCAATATAAGTACATTACGGGCTGACCTTGAATTACAATACTACAATGAATGTTTTGCTGGCCCTTGTCCCTTCTGCAATGTCCATGATAAAAAGTCTTGTATAGGATTTCCTGATACGTTGCATAGATATGTTCAGGTTATAATACTCTTTTATAGTAAAATGAATTACTTATTTTCTCCATAAACAGTTTCTAATTCACATTAGCTTCCTTCACAGAGTATCCATATTCAAGGAGTTCTGTACAGTAATGGAAGAGAAGAGCTACAGTATATCATTGGCTCAATTCCACTATTACTTATGCTTTAGATGAGATAATGTAGGGTAGGAAAGAAATTTATGCTGCAACAGCTGGTCATTTGTCTGCTTCCATATGACTAAAAGATTGTGACATTCAGAGTTTTAATCACATTAAGTCTATAAGATCATTTCTAGGACAGTCATTGTAGTTCTGTGAAGCAAACCAATGTTGTTCTTTTAATAGGCAGGAAACTACTTTATATCAAACCAGCCTATCTATACATCCAGGTCAGAACTTCTGCACTATCCAGTGTATCAGAGTTGTCCTATGAAATTTTGCCCTTGAGACATATTAAGGACAAGATTTTCTTCACCAACTAATACACATAATGAAGTAAATTAGACTTCCAAGTTTCACCATGGTGCTTGAATAGGATGTCACTGACAGGGCAAAAATGAGATTCATACTATCAGTGTGCTTTAAATATCTCAACAGTTTCTTAACACATGTGCAATGAAATTGTTTTGCCTTGCCTACGTGTCATGACAAGAGATTAACACTAAGTGAAATGTCAGGTCGAGTCCAACTGCTAATGTACAGCAGTGACCCAATGACTGAAC
>JANHFM010003000.1:66037-83489 GCA_032468115.1 Grayia smithii
TGTCTAACTCAAACCGTCCCCCTCCCTCCTTCAAACTGGCAACTTGAAAGAAACGGAAAAGGATTTCAAGTGTGACATTATATACATTTAGAAAAGAGCAAATTGTCAGATACAGTGAATTATTGGATGAACAGGGTGAACTTAAATCGAAGCAAGGACTGGAAGAACAAGGTTTAAAGATGGGTATCAGATCTGATACCATCTGGGTATCAGATGGGTATCTGCTGTGTGGCTATGGCCCGAGGGCATGCCTATGGGTTGAAAAGAAGAACCCTTATCACTTCTGGCTTCAGTGGCAACCCCACGGCTTTGGGCCAACTTATGGGTCCCTTCTTCAACTGTCTACCTCTGGGCCATTTGCTCCATTCCCCTGGGTTTCCTAGCTTCCTGATCAAGCCTGAACTTGGGGCTTGTTAGATGAAATTGAGAGTCAGATCCTCCACCCCTTCTCCAGGTGCCTGAAGGTTCCAACCCAGCAGCCCATGGTTGCCATGATGGGGCATCTCGGAAACTAGCATCTCCGAACCTTTCCCGAAGGATATCCATTGTGGTGGTCCTTTGTCCTGTGGAGTAACTCCAATCCTGGTCATCTTCCTCAGTCCAACGTCTTTCACGCCACCCTTTGAATAGTGCTCCCCCAGTGGGTGGAGGTGATGTATCTTGTAGCTTCACAGGGGCCTGCAATGCGGAGCTGTGCCACCAATGACCTGAGGAAATGGTCCCCTTCTCTGACTCCTCCCGAGATCCCTCAGAAGGTCTTCAGCTCTGGGCTTTCGCTCCTTGGGTCTGACTACCGGAGCTTCACCATCCCCAGGCATTTCCTTCTTCACCCACTCCTCTTCGCCCCTTTCACCCACCTGGGGCTCCATGCTAGGAGTAGATATGCCTTCAGCCGTAATCAACCAGAAGAAATATCAGCGCCAATTTCCTCTCAACTTACTAAGTCTTGGCTGCACGCCGGAAAGAGAACGAGATCGGTGTTCAATTCAATCGTGGTTTATTCAGCTCAAGCTTCAAGTTAAGGCGAGTGCATTTGCAAAAAGTCGGTGTTGAGAGTCTCCACCTCTCAGCGGCGTTTAAATAACCTGTGCCTCGCCCATTGCCTCTCCCAGCACCTCACAGCTGATTATACTTCTCAGCTGAGTGCAGTTCTTCCTGGCGCCTCCGTTGATATGTCATAAGGCATTGCCTAAAGGTGCCTAAATAGGATGGCATAGAGCCAGAATGGGTGGGTGGATAGGCCCACCCATAATTTCTGTTACCAGTGAACTGGTCTGAACCGGCTGAATACCACTTCTGCCTACCCCTAATGAAGCTACTGAAAACAGGGCTCCCTCCAGTGAAACCGTGACCAACTCAACTGCTGGCCTGGATGCTGGATTGTCAAAAAGCATTTGATAAACTGAAGCAGCTCTTCGCTGAAGAACCAATTCTCCAGCACCCCAACCCTGAGAGACAATTTATCATCCAAGTGGATGCCACCAACATGCCTACTTTCTCTACCATTGTAAAAAAAGCTTTTGGAAGAGTTTTTCTAGGCTTTCTGTTAGTCTTTGTCATCTTATAGTCCAAATCAACTTCTCTTATTGCATTATAGTCTCCCATCATGCAGATATTTTCATACTCAAATTATATTATTTTCCTATGTTATTTTCCATAAAATTCTTCTTGATTTTCATTCGGTACATGTATCACCTCCAAGAATATGTTTATGTAAGAATGTAAATGCATATCTTAATACTGAGAATTACTATTTAACTCCAGTTTTGCATAATGGTTTCTTCAAAATGGTGCAGTAATAGTCATTATCGCCAGAGATCATCAAACAGTGCGACCAAAGCAGTCTCCATGCTGTAGCTAGGCCTGAAACCTGATTGAAAAGGGTGTAGGTAATCCGTCTCAGCCAAGGACCGCAGGAGCTGGAGTGCTACCACTTTTTCAACAACCTTCCCCACAAAGGGGAGGTTGGAGACTGGACGAAAGTTCTTTAATTCAGCCGGGTCCAGGGAAGGCTTCTTGAGGAGAGGCCTTACCACGGTTTCTTTTAATTTCTGCATGCACAGGATTAAGTTGTGCACACAAAACCACACCCTCTCCCTACTGCCACCATTGCTGATCTGCGGAGCCAGAAAGGTAGGGAGTGCTGACCTAGAAAACATGAGACCACTAATCCAAAACTCTAATAACTATGTCTTTCTATCTATCTGTCTATCTGTCTCTCTCTTTGTTTATTCATTCATTCATTTTGATATCCTGCCCATTTCAGCAGTGACTATATATATCTAGTAAAAAGATAAAATCAGCATTATTGAATTTTTCAAGAAAAGCTACACTGCTATAAATAGTCAGGGCCTTCACAGAAATATGCAGGAGTTGTTACTTGGGCAAAAGGAGCTGAAACATTTTAAAATTCCACAACAGTGAGATAACATTTGGAAGAAGCTCAGGCAGATGCCTCCCTAATTCAATGAATTATAAGACAAAGGTAGAGCACAATCGGATTCTTTTATTGTAGCAATCTTAATACAGGTAATTTTAACCATCCTGGAGACTTAATTTCTTTATCTGGTCTACTTAATGGGGCTCAGTCTGCAAGGTATATTTTTTTGGCATACAAAACAAATATGAAGATACAGTACCTATTAACTGATCTTGGTATACTATATATGGTACACAAAAGACAATATGTTGTTTCAGGTTGTTATTCAACACCAGTTCTAAAAGTTATTCCTTGAAATAAGTTTCTTCATATTGTCTCTTGGAATGGGACTCCTATTTATCTGTATCTAAGTTCTTATGGAACTGTAACCCTAGTCAAATATGTTGGTCCCTGAAAATAACAACAACAACAAAATAAAATCAGATGCCAAGCATACGTTGTTCCTAGAATCAAGGTACAGAGAACATTTGGTCAGTTTTAATTTCCTTTAAAATCAAGAACTTTATCTTTAATTACTTTTTCTCAACATTCCTGTTACTTCTACTTTCTAACTACAGTAAATTTTCTACTTATTTGTAGAAATCAGTAATAGAATCAAGAATATCTAATTCTTTGAAATCTTTTTTTTAACCCTTTGAAAGGAAAAGATGTTAAGAAAACAAGTCAAATATTCAAACTACCAAAATGTTATGTAGTTTGTGAATGTATTTGAGGCCTAAATAAATAAAACTATTAAGTACATTCATATAAGCACACAGCTGCATATTTTTCCAAAATGAAATATAGCATTGAAATAATCACTAATAGTCTTTTATTTGTTGAGACGGAATAATTTTTTTTCTTTAAGTCTAAAAATACAAAAATTTATTGGAGGGGGCTAGGTAACTCCCCTAGTCTGTGTATGTTGTAATATATGTTTATTTAGTGTTTTTTTTTTTATGTATGTCTTAGACGTGTCTTTTTTTCCTTTTTTTTCCTTTTATGTTGTAAATACCAATATTTTTTTATTTTATTATTATTATTTATTTTATTTTTTATTTTAAAAAAATAGAATTTATTTATGATTTATCATTATGTTCTGTCTAATTGACTTTCAGCATCTTAGAAAGTGTATTTGAAATAATGTCTATCACTTTTATTAGGTCAAAAAGAAAAAAAAACTGAGAAGGCAAAAATAAAATACAAATCCAAGCTAAATCATCAAACCTCTCATATATAAAAGGCTAAAGTACTGTACTAAGACTGGGAATAGTCAAGTACAAATTCTTACTTATTTTGCAATGGCTATTGTAAATTATTGATATTGTGTGCATTGGAAGGTAAGGAAAAACCATGCTATTATAGCTACCATAAATAAACTGTGATACTTATTCAATAAACAATTCATTAAAGTAACAAATAAGATACCAGTCTCTGATAAAGCCTTAGGGGAAAATACATAGTGTATTAAAAATTAATCAAATGCAAATAGGAATGTATTTGTCCTACATCTTCCTTTTCTGGGTTTTGCCTTATCTGTTCTGACTATATATTAGAAAATGCAGAGCTTTCTTCCTCCTGCTCAGTTCCTCATCCTGGGTGATAACTCTTGCTATTCCTCCAATTTAAATAACAAGTAACTGTTCTAAATAACAAGGATGGGACAGTAGGCTTAACTTCATAACATTGTATTTTGATGTTAAACAATTCAAATATATAACCACATTTAACTATATAAGAACTCTTTGCACTTTTAAATGGCTTCTGCTCATTAACAGCAAAATTGACAATTATACTGAATCTTTCTTAATGCCTAAAAATAAGATCCCAGTTGGAATACATCCTGGGCATGAAATAAGAATCTTGGTCTATGCTATTTTTTCTTATTTAGACATACAGGCTACATGTGGAGAAGGGGCTGTCTGAATTCTGTTTTCTTTCCCCTAATTAGAAGGTGACTTATTGGCATCATTTCAGAAGCAAAGTTATATACCCTGGAACTTGTTGACAGCCAAAGATGCAAAGCTACCTTCATTAGTGCATGGCTTAAGAAAAACAACTTGAAAAAAAGGAATTTCCATTTAGAAATGTTAGTGACTCTAAAAGCAAATACTTGGTGCTTTGAGATTATTGATCAGATTTTATGATTACTGGTATGTCATAAGTCGTGGACAAGGGATACTATTGCTATAGGTAATGCTTTTTGACAGTTTTGAGATATTTTTTTAATTTTTATTTTTTAATTCCTCGTTCATCTCAAGATACATAACTGGAGAAAAAAGAATACCATTTCAAAGCAGATTAGAGTAAAAGTCAGACACAACCATTTATTTTTACTGATTGGCGGATATGGTTATTGTTTTCAATTTGCACCAAGGCTATGCAAATAGATGACGATCTTCATTCTGAAAATTTCTACAGCAATAAATTTCAGCACAATTGGGAAAATGTAAAATTGAATTTGCCAGCTGTGACCTTCCTTTGTTTCTCTAGGAAATCAGGCTTGGAGATGTAGCTTAAAATCAGATATTTAAAGAATATATTCTGGGGCAGTGGAAACTTTGGTCTGGACTCCAACAACCACCAGGGTGAGAGCTTTCTCTTACCCTGAACTTCAGGTGCCCCTGACTAGGCAAATTTATATCTCAATTACTTGGAATTACTTCATATAATTAAATTTTTAAATATGCTACCACCACCTTTTAAACAAGATATTATTTTTTTCCTCATACCACTAAGAATTTATCCATCTGGAATTCTCAAATGTTAGTTTTATGCCATAGGCAAACATGATCACCTGGTTTATAAGCAAATATAACTGAACACAAAACATATTTTTCTATTTGAACTGTTTGGGTGTGTGAATTCCTTATATAAAGTATTTTATCTAAAACAATGCAGCAGTGCAGTTTCAGCAAATCCCTATAAAGGACAATATTATCTGTGATCTTAGTTCGGCCAGGAGACCATTTACTGGTTAGTTGCAATTCTTGTTTGACTGCTCCTGCATAAACTGCACTGGCTGTCAGTATACTTCCAAGTGCAATTCAAGGTGTTAGTTGCTACTTTTGAAGCCTTGTATGGCTTAGGTCCCGGGACTCTAAAATATTATTATTCCAGATAATTTCTATCCAGCCAACATGGACAGCCAGAGAATACCTGCTAAAAGCTTGCTAACTACCAAAAGATGTTCTCTGTTGGAGTTCTCCTTCTATTGAAACAGCCTGGAAAAGAAATCTAAAATTAATGTACAGTGACTGTTAAGAGAAGATATGATAGTGAAAATACAACATTTAATGTGTAGTGAGTGAGTGTAGTGAGTGTAGTGAGTGAGTGATTATGATCATTGTCAACTCCTTGTGATGACTTCTATAGTTTTTCTTGCCATCTGGAATCTGCTAAAAACTTGACTTTTCTGAAAGGCATTTGGGAAATAACTGTGACATCACCACAAAAGTAGCCTTAGTTTTGTTGATATTATATTGTTATTATTCTGCATGTTACCTAATGGTGTATTGTCCACTATTTTATATTGTAGGTTGGAAGCATCAATCTGGATTTTAGGCCAATGTTTTTCTAGTCCTACCTGAGAAAGGACAAATTGAATCTGGGAGCTTCTGCATTCAAAGTATTTGGTCTATTGTTAAGCTTAAGACAAAATATAACTTTCATACAATTGATATGAGACTACATATAAAACCATAGGTAAAGGTTCCCCTTGCACATATATGCTAGTTGTTCCCAACTCTAGGGGACAGTGCTCATCTCCGTTTCAAAGCCGAGGAGCCAGCACTGTCAAAAGACGTTTCCATGGTCATGTGGCCGGCATGACTAAATGCCAAAGGCGCACAGAACACTATTACCTTCCCGCAAAGGTGGTCCCTATTTTTCTACTTGCATTTTTTATGTGCTTTCGAACTGCTAGGTTGGCAGAAGCTGGAACAAGTAACGGGAGCTCACCCCATTACACGGCAATAGGGATTTGAACCGCTGAACTGCCAACCTTGTGATTGACAAGCTCAATGTATTAGCCACTGAGCCACCGCGTCCCTGGATATGGTAAAACCATACCCCCTCTTAAATACTGAAATATATTCTTACTGTTCAATGTTCTCAATATTAGTGCTATAAAACCCTGGTAGGAATATTTGATAGGAAAATTGGAAGTTAGTTTACCCTCCCCAAGAAAATAAAAGTTTGGTCACTAATACAGATAGATAGCCAGAATGTTTTGTATCACAAGCTTGAAAATTGTATATTAATATTGTTCACATCTTAATCAGGTCAAAAATGCTAGACCCATTTCTTTTGTTGCATTCTGTTTTGACAATATGAGTCTGAGAAGAAATTTAAAGTCTTCTCAGGCCATTAGAACTGCTGGTCTCTTCGTCTAGCTTAGCCCCCATGTTCTTATCAAAGTGCATATAATCTTTGTTACCTCTCTGACCTTCCAGTGTAACTGCCAAATGCTCCAATAAATCTGAAAGGACAACAATGATGATCTCAACTGACTTACATGACAGCAACAGAACTTGTCCTACTTATCTGAAGAAAAACAAAATATCCAGATTGCAGATTGATCAAATGACAGGAGATATATAATCTACATTTTATATAATCTACAGTTTATATGAAATATACACATAGACACACATGCCTGTGCATGTGTATACACACGCATAGATACACACACACAAGCACATTCTGTACAGCAATGCCCCTGTCAAAATAGCCCACGTTGTCAGTTTTTATCTAATGAACTTCATGTGAACTTTGCTAGCAATGTTGTTCTCACTAGAGGATAAGAAAAAAGTCATACCAAATCAATCAGAAGATTACACTGAGGAATTATGTTTTCAAAAGAAGGATCCCTGTGTAAAGGTATGCATTCCTTTTAATAAAAGTCATTTCAGGTCTGGCTTAATCACTGAATTATTATCAACATAGCAGTGTTCTAAATAGGTGGAAAAGGTGTGATAGTATTAACACAATCAACCAAATAATGAATGATAACTGTAAGATGAATTACATTGCAATTACATTTTATCCACACATGACTAACAACTGGGAAAATATTTTGAAATATGATTTTTACTGAATCATAGACTTTAAAAAAATATCTTTTTTACAAATTATAAATACCAAACAGAAGTACAGAAAGTGAGACTTCCTGTAAACTTTGCATAGGACACTCAGGGATATTCTAGACAGTGCTTTTTAACCTTGCTTACATTAAATGTACTTAATTCATTTAGTTTTAACTTAATTCCATTTATATATTTAACAAAAAAAATTATTTGCACCTATCTGCTACTTTGTCTTGATCTGTCCATTTTTTTTTCCAATGGCATTCCATTGAAATTTGAGAGACCAGGTGAATTTTTCAGCAGGGAAAAAATGAGAAACCTTCTCTAAAGCCAGTAACCTTAATTTTTATATTTCGAGACGGATCATGAAACCTCATATCAATATTATGATATTACAGGTTATTTATCTTTCCTTGGTTATACTTCAAGTATATAGTTCAAGTATATTATATTAAGATGAGCAAGGATCTTAAGGTTCTGCAACCCAACAAGACAGACACAGACTTCAGAGGATAATTAGAACTGCAAAAAAAACAATTTCTACCAACCTGCCTTCCATTGGGGATCTGTATACTGTACGAGTCAAAAAGAGGCTGTGAAAATATTTACAGACCCCTCACATCCTGGACTGAAACTGTTTCAACTCCTACCCTCAAAACGATGGTATAAAGCACTGCACACCAGAACAACTAGACACTAGAACAGTTTTTCCCGAATGCCATCACTCTGCTAAACAAATAATTCCCCCAACACTGTCAAACTATTTACTAAGTCTGCACTACTATTAATCTTCTATTCTATTTAGTAAGACTTCCTTAAACATCCCATTGTTAAGTTACTTAAGGAAGGCTTATACTCTGAGCTAGTTACTTTCAAATATAATTGGTTAGGCATGCATTTTCACTATGCAGAGAAGTACTGTTCATCTGATCTGTTGTTTGATTTTATACAGCAGCTGTAAATTAAAAAATAAACATGCATCTATCTAAAGCTGAGGGGAAGCCCCCACCCTAACTATGCTCATTTTTCCTTGTCTAGAACACATTTACTATTTGTTCTACTCATTTACACTTTATTCATCACCCAGAAATCCCTCCATAATGTCCTGTGATTTAATAAACAAGGCAGTTCCTACACTTAGTTTCATAGACACGATAGCAAAAAATAAAGATCTTGGAGAGAGAAAAAAGAAAAACTAGAAAATCTACATACCAAGATCTTAGAATATCTAAGTGTTTCAGTGTTTTGAGTTGTTGTTCTCTCCTTATTTCTCAAACAGGCATTGTTTAAATAAGGCAATGAATATTGAATATTGTTCATGTTATGCCTCCTCCCCTAAAAAGAACCAAAACGTTTAAACAGTAGTGATGTTGAATTGTTAGTCTCTGTCCTCATTGGAATACTGTTGTGATATTTCAGTGCTTGTGTTCCTAGTATAACACTTAGAAGTACCAAGGTGCCTATAGGTGTTTACTGTACTTTACTCTTGCTTTTCCCAAACACTCCTTTTAAAAACTGTTTTAATTTTAAAAAAATATTGGAGCAGGTAAAGCTGGAATGATGCAAAGCAAAAGTTTCAGCCTCTAGCAATGTGTTTACTTTGAAGAATTCATTTCACCCATAAATAGCCCCATACAAGCTTTCTTTAAAAAAAACATAAATAGACTGTTGCAATTTGGAAGTTATGCCCACCTGCCTAGAAAAAGAAAATTATATTGGTGATTTCCAGAAACTCAATGGAGAATAAAGGATAGCAATAGCAATAACAATATATAAACCTAACGTCAATTCTGAAGCGAACCTGCCTGAAGCCATCTTGTGCTGCCTCATAGTTACCATGAAGCCTGAACAGGGGAAGGGAGAGGAGAAGTAGATAGCCCAGCTACAGTCAAAACAAAAAGTTTTCCTGTGGGAACCAAGGTCATTGTAACAGGTGGATGTTGAAGGAGGAGAGGACATTGGACAAGGTGACTAGTAATACCCGGGATGGGGCATTTTACTCTTTTAATTAGGTGAAAACCACAAGAACTCTTAGAGTTGGTTTTCACTAGCTGTGCCAATATGATGTATCCCAAAAACATGTTCTTTCAGGAATCTACCTGCCTCAGAGTTCTGCTTTCAATGGGTGCATTACTTGGAACGCTGACACCTAAATGCTATGCTATCCTTTATTCCTTATTTACAATGTCAGCATATTGTCCCCAGCAATCTGGGAACTTATTTTACTGATCTCAGAAGAATGGAAGGTTGAGTCAACCTTGAGCCCTTCAGAATCAAAATCTAGACTGTGAGCAGAGTTAGCCTGAAATACCACTGCACCACCAGGGCTCCTGATTGTTCAGCAAGGAGTGGAGCTAACAAGCATAGTGGAAAAAGAAGCAAAAGAATCAAGTGGTTCCTTGAATTCCTCTTTCAATGAAGGAGAGGACTTGGGAAAACCCACAGGTCTCTGTACAGATGTTTCCTAGGACATGACTAAATATATCAGTCTCTGGCAGGTTTAGAGCTCTGGGAGCAGAGGAGTCAGCTTTGCTAAAACTGGAGTTCAAAGCTTTCAAAGGGACACTGGAGTTACCCAATTCTTGTCTTAATCACTTTTTCTGGAAATGGCTTGTAAACTGCCTTTTGAATTTTAAGAAGCTTTAGAAGTATACATTTTTATTATACTGGGTTATTTTCCTTCAACCTACAGTACAAGAAGTTTTATGTAAGCTTAAACTTTTTTGTTTGGAAATAAGTAGCAAAGGTGGTTGGAATGTTGATTTCATAAAGCTTTTAGCAGACTAGGGGGCTAGATTAGCTGGAAATGAGATTTTGAAATAATTATAATTCCTGTAGCTTGTTTAAAATCCTATTAAAATATATATGAAGATTTTGAATTTAAGTGTAAGAAATCTCTTCCTGAGAAAATGTTCTGGAGAGGAAAAACATAATAAGAGGAGACCTTGAAGCTGGTTACCAGAGGCAACCAGAAGGAATCAAAGGTTATAATTAAACAAGATCCATTCAAGATGGAGAAAAGTATTATAACTTTTGAAGAATTCAAGGATATTTGGCAAAAATATACCCATAGTTTTCTCTTTAGACTGCATGGTATTATAAAAATGGGCTTAAAAGAAGAGATAGAAGAGGATTTCACTGAAAATCAAGCTGTTTTAGATATGGATTTATAATTGACAGGATATAAGAACAATGCTGACGAAGATATTATACAAGACCTACAAATGAAACTGGCTCATATTTTAATCGTTTAAAGGGACACACAAATAATAAGAGAGAAGAGTGACTTGGATATATGGATTTTAACTCAGAGAAGTGACTTGGACAATTTTCTTATTTGTATTTACAAAAAAGACATTACACTTATGAAAGAATTCCTGAGAAAATACAAAAAAGAAAGAAAAGAAATAACCTTTGGGGTATTATTTAAAAGGAATATCAAGATCTTTAAAAGAATGGCTTATTCCACCAAGATCAAAATGTATATGATTTTTTAACCTATCAGCTTTTAATGGGTTTCACTTGATTGATTCACTTTGTTTAGACATGGGAAGAAGAGAATGTGTTGCATTTTTAAGAAAACTGTAAAGCTATGTTATTTAATTAGAAAAGAGATGAAAAGAAGATAAATAAATTTGAGGGACATCATTTGAAGTTTTCAATATTTTGTTGCTTCCGGTAGACCCTAATGGAATTTTTATTGATTAAGTTTCATGTATACATGCTGCTACTTTGGGTAGTGACCAGATAACCAGGTAATTGGTTATTTTGGATCCATAGAAAATAAGCACACATAAATAAAAAGACTTTAAGCTTTATTATTAACTCAAGCAAACAGATTTAAAAGCAAATAAAAAGCATGCATTCTAAGCAAGATGATACTAAAATTCTCATTAAAAAAAATATCAAGAGCTTCTTCATAATGGCAGCAGGAATACCCCATAGGCCTGTGATGGCGAACCTATGGCACACATGCCACAAGTGGCAGGCAGAAACTTCTCTTCAGGCATATGAGCCATCGCCCCAGCTCTGCTCTGCCATGCATGTGGGCATGCCTCCTGCTGGCCAGCTGGTTTTTTGCCACTCATGAGCGGCGGGCATGGTGCATGTGGGAGATGCAGAGAGTCATGTGCAACTGCATTGGGGGTGCATGTGGGGGTCATGCATGCATGTGGGGGGTTCACACGCATGCACGGGGAGCAAGGCATGCAGAGGGATCACATGTGCATTGCATTATGGTGTGTGCATGCACATGCATGTATTCGTGCATAAGTATTCGTGCACTTTGAGCACTCGGTGCCCAAAAAGGTTAGCCATCACTGCCATAGGCAATCAATTCCCAGAGTACTCAATGCTAGATTCTGTACAGAAGCTCCCTCCTTAAAGCCAATAGTAGGCTTTTTATTAAAACCTGGCAATATGACTTCATGACCTTGCTTCGATTCTCATAATACTGCAAGATCCGGCCTTGTTGATATGACTCTGTGTTGGGAAACAAAAGTCTGAGACTTTCAAAGATGATACAATCTTTCAAGCTATATGATGATTTCACCTTCTCCCCTTTTATTCAGCAAGAAAGAATGAAAAACAAGCAGGTTAGCTCAGAATGAGTTCTAGATTTCTAGACTTTTCTTAATATGAAGGAGAAATCAAAATATGTCTCTAAGCTCCTTGAAATATAATGGTCTTCTACATTGCCAATACAAAGGGCACTAAGATTCTAAGTAGAAAGGGGGGGGGGAAACAAGTCTGATTTTGGTGTTGGTAAATTGGGACTAAAATGACACAAACATCATAACATTGGAAGTATTAAGGGAGAACTTTGAAAAATGGAATACAAATTGGTTAATACAATATTCACAACATCAGTGCCAGTAATGATGCCTGATTCTAAAGGTACATTATATCCAAAATATGTTAATGGGGGATTGACAAATACAGAGCAAATTTTATTTGCAAGGCAGAAAAAAGTACCAAAAGTGGAATTCTAAATGACAAGCCAAGAGAATGCTTTGGAAAAGGACAGTTTATTGCAGTGGCCCCCAATCTTTTGGGAGCCAGGTAACAGGTCTGTGGAGGGCACACCAGAGTGTGTGTAGTTTTGCATGCTGCCTGGATCCTGTGTGTGTGTGGATGGGGCTTTGCTCGCTTGAAGAGAAACTAAATCCTATGACAATATTCAAATAAACTGAAGATTATGACTGTTAGATGTAAAAGGAAATATAAAATCAGTTGACTTGATAAAGATTTCTTCTCAAAGTTCTGGAAACACTTTTATGGACTGTTTATTGATATGAGAATTGAAAATTTAATGTTTGATGGATTTGCTTATAAATAAAGGACATAATATAGAATGAAGAGGTATCTGTTTCAGTAGTGGGATTCAAATCCTGGGGCTACCGGTTTGTTATTGGTAGCACAGGGGTGCGCTTGTTTGGCGAGCACATGGCGCTTCTGCGCAGGCACGGAATGTTGTTGATGACGTCTGGGCAGGTGGGCAGAGCCTCCCGCTGCCACCGCTACTGGTTCGCCTGAACCAGGGCGAACCGGTAGAAACCCACCACTGATCTGTTTGTTCTGTTTGGTCTTTCCACAAGAAAGACCAAGGAATAGAATGAAATCTCTCCAGTATGTGTTTATCTCCCAAATAGCAGTGAGTTACACATTGTGACATAAACTTTCTCCATCAGTATTTATAACCCTCATTTCTAACGTGCTTCCATCTAATAACACGATGGATTCTTAGATTACTTTTACTTTGTAACACTAATTAAATAGCAGATTACAAACAGGCTAGGAATCAGAGTCAAGTGAAGCAGGTATCACTATAGCATCATTACAGTCCTGACTGTACTGTAAAGAAATTAATTCTGAGATATTGATATTGATAGAGAGCAAACAGTAGCACTCAGAGAAGAAGCACAAAATGCTATAAAAGCATAAATGTGAAAAATTAGAATAAAACAGATATTTAATAGGATGTACTAAGATTTAAATGAGTTTTTAAGCCTGAACTTTAGATATATGCCCAAAGCTACTTTTCTTGGAATGGCTGATGTTACTGTCAGCTACATCTTAATCAACCCTTTATTGGACTACAGCAATATACTGTCATTGAAGAACGTTCAGAAGCTATAATTGTCCAGAATGCAGTGGCACAGGTAGTCTGGATGTCTTCATTATATCCATATAACATCTCTGAGAATTGTGCTAGTTTCCAGTTGACTTCTGGATACAATTCAAGATGCTAGTTGTCATCTTTAAAACCTTGCATAGTTCATAGTGTAGATATCCACAAGACTGCCTTCTCCCACCTGATTAGATGAAAGGCATCAAGCAAAACTGTATATTGGCCCCATTTTGTTCAATTTCTATATCACCTTCATGCTGGGTCATCTCCGCAACCTGTATTTTCGCTATCCAAAACTTACTGAAACAAACATCTCTTTTCTACTCTATGCAGCACTGAAAACACTACACTGTACTACAAGGAAAACCAACTAAAACTCAATTATCAGAAAACAAAAATCATTCTGGAGCATTGATAGCAACAAACCTGAATAGGTTTCCTTTTTCAAATACCTCAGAATAGTCCTTCATTCTGCTGAAAACAGGAAAGCCTAGGGGAACTATTTGAACTATATGAAGCGATCTCTTGTAGATCCGATAATTCTTGACAAAAGCATCAAAAGTACAAGTTAGTCATTAAATGTGCTGAAAACCTCTGTGGATGCAAGGAATCAAGTCTCTGTTGCAACTGAAACCAACATTCCATAACAACTCACTTTCAGGAAATGCTACCTTAATCAAAATTAGAAATGAAATCCTCCAGATGTAAGAATCCTCAAAACCTAAGCATCATATTTCAAGGAAAAAGAAAAGGGATAAACACCACAATCCTGAATTCAAGTATCTCGAAATAAGTTATATGAAGATCAGTGGTATATGCTTCTAAATAAATGTTTTTCCATAATCAGTTAAATCACACTCAGCTACTATAAGTAAATTATCACATATAATCAACTAAACCATTGGCAGATCCATGTACTTTGAGAAGATGAATGTGACTTCTGATTAATTCTATTTGTTTGTGTTTATGTGTTAGGTTAGAAATAAAATTTCTTCTGCTATCTGTGCCTTATCTTAAGCTATATCATTGCCTTAGAAAAACCAATACTCTAATTATACTCAGAAAGAGTGTTGCTTTTATGTACAAATATTAAAACACCAAAAAAAGAACACCAATTGCCTATACAACATCTCCTAACAAAATGGATATTCCCACAACTTTATCAAATAGCTCCTGACCACTCAACCCATTATAGCACAACCAACACAAGCTATGAAAAGGATAAGACTGCCCTATATCACAAACAGCTTACCTACCTTAGTAAACCAGTGGACCCAAAATCCCAAGGAGAAAAAAAGAGTAATCTACAATATACAGCGTAAGGATTATAACAGCCATTATGCAGGAAATCCATGAACTTCAATTAGCAGTCAGAAGACATGATTAAAAAGAAACTATTACAATACATGGACTTAACAATAGTTAAGCATGGTTTCAACTGGGAAACTATGAACATCCTAGATCAGTGTTGGAGAACCTTTTCAGCACCGAGTGCCGAAACGGGAGTGCGCTCGCAAGTGGGGGAGCGCCAAAAACCAGAAAAGCATTTCCTTGGTGTGCATGCGCATGTCAGGAAGCTGAGCTTCCAGTTTCCAGTGTGTGCATGTGTGCCGGTCATCTGGTCTTCCAGTTTCTGGAGTGCATGCTTATGCAAAGACCAGCTGGCCAGCATGCATGTGCGCATCAGAAAGCAAAAGCTCAGCTTCCTGGCACAGGAACTTCTGGTTTCTGGCACTCCCACACACATGAAGACCAGCTGGCTGGTGCACCAGAAACCAGAAGAGCAACGGATGACAGCTGACATGCCCAGAGAGATGGCTCTGCATGCCACTTCTGGCATGCTTGCCATAGGTTCACCAGTACGATCCTAGACCAAGTTAAATCCAAATATGTTAGGGAATTCCTGGAAACTTGGCAGGCAAATCAGCCATCAATAGACATGTAGAGATAAACCACATTTATACACCATTCAAAAGCCACAATAAAAAAGCTAAGAAGGAACAAAAAGACCAAAACATATTCACTCCACCCGCCTACACCCCGATAACCAGGGATTCACATCAGAAAAACAATAAAGGAGAAAAAAAATACCTTAATTAGCGAATGTATTTACTTTTTTTTCTAAAAAGATGATCTGGCATATCAAGGAGAAAACTGGACTCCTGTCAACACTGGCAGGGCAAATATATAAACATAGAGCAAACTCACTAGCACTGATTTTGCTACCTAATTGGGTAATGAAATGTCTGCAAACACACAACCAAGCTCAGCACCAAGAACTCCACAGTTTTACTCTGACCTATATATATAAAATCTTCTATTGGAACATTTTCATGTTTTAATTATATATTAGATGTTTATATATTTATTATGACAATATGACAGGTTGCTAAAGCAAAATAATTTCCTTATATGGACCATATGATTCTGCAATACTGATGTTTCACCACTACCTAATTATGCATCAGTTTTAATATTTCTTTAAGAAATGTTTGATGTAAATATTGAAATGAAGATAATTGAATTAAAAAGAAGAGGCAATGGAAAAATTGATTTACCTTTTTTCTAAAAACAGATGATCTGGCAAATTCAACATAAATTATATACAAAATTCTAAACAAAAGAAAATTAGGAATTAGTATGTGCTTCAAGTGGTAATTGATCATTTGTCATATCATTTAGAATGTACCTATTATCTTTATCTTATGAATAAAGCTTATTTCAATTTTTTACTCTATTATGCCTCATCAGGAAGTTATCAGCTGGGCCAAATGTATACAAAGATATAGGGCAAGGACAACATCCTCAGCCAACACATTGTTCCACGCATTATGAATTTTTGTGTGCTCTTGAAAAAGAGAGCCTTGAAAATGGCTCTCAACACATTACCAAACAGATTAAAGTGTCCACAATCAAAGCAAGTGACAATATTGTTTGCTGTTAGAAGTATTTAAATCGTATTATAGATGAAATACTATACTTACTTCCCTCTTGTCACTGAATGGTTGGATTATTTGACAATGCCATCTTTCAAAACAGAAATCACAGCATAACAAATTACGGCATAAAACAATCACATAATATGTGAATGAACATGTGAAGGATACTATGTCAAATATGTTAACTTTACTTGACACATTGCACTCACAACACTGGACACCATTTCCTATAGTGCTTTTCTGACATCTGTAAGAAAAGATGTCCTAAGATCATGATGGCGAACCTATGGCACACATGCCGGAAGTGGCACACGGAGCCATGTTGCCTGGCACGCCTGGCATCACCCGTTCCTCTTCTGGGTTTCTGGTGCACATGACGATCAGATAGTCTTTTTACATCCGGCAGTGCCAGAAATTAGAAGACCTGGTCCTCCATTTTCTTGCGTATGCGCACCAGTTAGCTGATCACCGTGTGCACATGCATGTGAGTAACCCAGAAGAGTAGCTGGCTGAAACCGGAAGTTCAGTAGCTGAAACCTGAAGTTCATTTTTGGGCACACACATGCGCCCTGGGTAGCTCCTCTTCTGGGTTGCAGCCCAGATGCACGCATGCACGCTCCCTTTTCAACACTCGGTGCTGAAAAGGTTCGCCACCACTGTCCTAAGAGTCTATGTTCACATCTATGTTCAATGTCTTTCATTTTGCGTCACTCTGTAGGATATTTCTATCACTCCAACTTACTTTTATTTTCTTTCCCCTGAAAATAGAATAGAATAGAATAGAACTCTTTATTGGCCAAGGACACACAAGGAATTTGTCTTGGTGCATACTCTCTCGGTGTACATGAAAGAAAAGATACATTCGGAATGAGTCATA
>JANHFM010003002.1:22704-32864 GCA_032468115.1 Grayia smithii
AACAGTTCTGCACTCATACAGCCCTTGTACCATTAACTTTGGATTTTCATATTCGGTGTGTTTTTTTCCGTGGAAGCTTAAGATGTTTATTCTCTGTGTTGTGAAATAATATGCAGAACCTAGCTAGAAAAATAGGCACTGCATTGCAAGCTTGTTTTTAATAGTTTAAAAATAAATGAATCCTTTGAAAGATAACACGCGAACGTTTTACATTTCAAAGAGAGAGCTGGTAAGGTAATGCATCAACAATGACACTAGTAACAGATGCTATATATTGAATAATCTTATGTGCCACTGACAGTACAATCAATTGATGGATAAGTTAAATCCTTCGCAGCCTGCTTCAAAGATAGCATAGCCCCAATCTCAAGGATGAGATCTGCATACAGAAACAAGTTTCTTGGCACAAATCACTAGCTGCATTAGAAATAATGGGCATAAAAATACCACTGCAACATTATGGCTTATATTGTGAATTCAAACTGGACAGAATCAAATTCTAATTCTAATTCATTATGAACCTCAGTGGGAAACCTTTCACTGGTTATTATTTCTTGGACTTATCCTATCTTAGGGAGTTAACGGATGGGAAAACATATATACCTCCAGCCTTCGGTGGGGGGGGGGGATTCTGCAGGGAAATTATATCCATACTGAATTTTTTGTTCATGTATCTGAATTCATATCTGAATAAAGATGCATTTTTGCACATGTTGATAAATTCCATGCAAGTTAAATTGGTATAAACAGTTACTCTTGGAAGAAATGCCATTCCTACTTTATACCCATGTCTTTGCTTTTGTGCCTAGATCTCT
Source organism: Grayia smithii (assembly GCA_032468115.1). Taxonomy (NCBI): domain Eukaryota; kingdom Metazoa; phylum Chordata; class Lepidosauria; order Squamata; family Grayiidae; genus Grayia; species Grayia smithii. Next base: position 23,520 of record JANHFM010003002.1, read on the forward strand.
TCCTCTATATAGAGAGCAACTCTCAGCCCTGGAGGCCATCTTTTATTTTGGATCTTCAGGGATGCCACACTTGGTGGATGGGAATGCTGTGGGAACTGGGAGAGGGGTTGGATGGTGACGGGGTGAGATGTGTAGCTATAACAACAACAACATTCTTTCACCGGCAGTCAAGGACATTTAGTCTGCACCTGGAGAGATGTGACTGGGAAACAACTCCAGTTAGGGTAGTGACCTGATTGGACCATGTGATGGACATGTGGGTGCAGGGGAGGGGACTTTGACTTTCCTTTGGGTGAGGAAAACCTGGGAGATTTCAGATTCGAGTTTTCCCAGATGTGCCAATATGACATCTGTAATAAAATGGAACTTTGGGGAAATGCCTACCTTGGAGTCTTACTTGGTTGGGGGTGTTACTTGAAGCCCTGACAGCAACTTTGATCACTGAATGAAAAATTCACAAGCTATTAACAGTGAAGGAAATTTAAAAAGTACATTTAGAAGAACAAAGCAAAACAAAACAAAAGTATATATATCTTGACGGTACAATAAATACTCTATTTCGTTTTGTCATTACAAAATGAATATTTTAAATATTTAATCAACTTGTGCTTATCAAGTATATTCTTATTTCTGCCATCAGTGGAAAAATGCACCTGCCAAGTTAATCAATGTGAAGGAACCAAATATATATTGCTAAATTCTTTGGGAGTAGAATAAGTATTTTTATATATGTTGACCTCCAAAAAACTCCAAAAAAGTTACAACGGCACTGACAAAGGCACTTATGACCATTTTTCACACTTACGAATGTTGCAGCATCCCCATGGTCATGTGATCAGAATTCAAGTGCTTGGCAACTGTTTCACATTTATGCTGGTTGCATTGTCCCGGGGTCATGTGATCATCTTTTGCAACCTATAACAAGCAAACTCAATAGGAAATCCAGATTCGCCTAACAACTGTGATACTAATGTTAACAACTGTAGTGATTAATAACTGTGGCAAGAAATGTTTTAAAATGGAGCAAAATTCACTTTACTAATGTCTCACTTAGCCACAGAAATTGTGGGCTCAATTGTGTTCATAAGTTGAGGACTGCCTGTATTCCTTAATGAATATATTTAAGTTGAGTAGGACATCCCCCTTGATCATGGAATAACTGAGACTTTAAATACATATCAAACAAAACTAGAAATAGCAAAGGGAGAGGAAAACAGCACAAGGGACTTATTTTACAGTAAAAGGTCTGTGGCATAATTAACAATCAGTATTCAATTCATTACTTCAATGAATTATTAACTTTCATTCCAAGCATATCACGGAAAGACTGCAGTACCATTCAAGACATGAATCAAATGAGGGTGGGACTGAAGGCACTAATGCTCACTCACAAAAAATGAGCAGGGCAATTTATTATGTACACAGGCAAGCATGCAAACGAGATGCTGCACACTGACTCATTTGCATAGCTAATGGTTGTCAAAGGCTATCTCTATGAAATCCACAGATCAACAGGCTTCTGGGATGTTCTGTCCAACTTGTAGGAGAACTGCTTCCAACAAGATCCAGGAACTATTGAAGGAAACTGTAATTATATACTATTCAAATGTGTCAGTGACTGGCAAAAGAGATTTCACTTTGTGGCAACACTGGGCTATTTTCAGATTACAACTTCCTAACAACATTTTTGCTGCCTGTTTTTCAAATAGATTTTTTGAATGGATTCTTTGGAAAAGTAGTTTAAATTGGGGTCATTAAACCTATTCAAGATTGCACATTTTGATACATATTCCTCACCCCCAAATTCTTCAAGTCTAAGCATTATACCACACTGACTCTTCCATTTAGGAATCATTATACCCATCAATTTTGTTTGGTGAAGATGAATGATTTTTGTTTTATTTATTTTATGAAACATCTTTATAAACGTAAAAGTAACTGAGATTCTTAAAAGAAAAAAAAGTTAATGGGTAGATAGTGAGACTGACAGATTCATGTACCCTTAGATGGAATTGCTGCCCTGATGTAAAAAGAAAAGGAAGATTATTTGAACTTCTTGCTTTATCAGTCTTGAGGTGAAATACTTTCCTGTTGTGGCTACGCCTCCTTTGCCAGTGCCAGGGCTATCTGATGAGGATGATGAGGATGATGAGGATGGGGGAGAGGAGCTGGCAATGCCTCCCTCTCCTGGAATTCCTAGCCTGGCAAGGCCTCCCTCTCCAGGAGTTCCTGCCCTGGCAATGCCCGAGGAGAGCAGAGACAAGCAGTCTGGGACAAGCCGGGAGGGAGCCCCATCAGAGCAGCCTCCAGTGGGAAGCCAGGAAAGGGAAGAGCTGTGGATTGACCCTTGTCAGAGGAGAAAGCAGAAGAGACAGCTACAAAAGAGGAAGGGAGGGCGAGCCAGAGAGTGAGCTACGTCACTGAGCCACATCCCACAGGAGTTAAATAGCAGTTTAGAGGCATCTGTGCTTCCTTGTGTGACAAACTTTCATTCCAATCTCTTGTTTCCCTTTGAGTCTCCTGAGTTTGTGAGCAACTTGGACGTTTATTGAGAGCTTATCTGTCAAGGCCGGATTTAGCAGACAATTGCAGTGAGGTCTGTCAAGAACTCATTATCACGTGGGTGTGTGAGTGTGGGTGTTTTCATCTTGCTGTGTACAATAACATCCCTCTGATTTAAAACTCTGGCTTGTCGGCTTATTGTCTGGGGGGAGCGCAGACAGAACACTTTCCTATCTGAAAATCAGAAAGAATTTCAGATAAACATCTAGGTGGGATTATGAGCAGGAGAAGCAAACCATCATAGACATATCTGGAAATATAACGTTCCTTTCATCGCATCTGTTAGATTTTTGTAGACAGGAACTTTTTTCCCTACACATATGAAGACTTCATGAACAATTTAGATGCCACCTATTAAAATAATAATTTCATCCTCAAAATATACCTCCATTCTTCTTTCTAAATTTCTTTCTTTTAAATATAACAAAAATATTCCTCTTCAGTGCCGAGTTCAATACATGTATTCCTCAGTTTATGAACATTCATTTAACAACAGTTCAGATTTATGATAGCATTGAAAAAAAATGACTTACAACCTGTCTTCAAAGTTACAACATTTATACCATGCCCATGGTAATGAGATCACAATTTGGGTGCTTGACACTAGTCAGCATATACAACCAGTTGAAGCATCCTTTGATCATATGATCATGATTCATGACTTTCCCAAGCCAGATTTTCCAAGTAAAATCAATGAGGGAAGCCAAATTTACTTAAAGACTTGAACAAAAATGGCAATAAAATGATGGCTTGCTTAATCACATAGTAACTGAAATTCCAGTCAGAATTATTCTATTAATAAATTTAGGACTACCTGTAACTTAACAAGAAACAGAGTGTTTGAAAATGCTAAGTGGCAGGCATTTGGAAATTAAATAGTATTTCAGTGATACTATTATTAATATGCCAGAATGTTTTAGTTTTTTATTCCGTTTGAAGTTGTTTTTAAAAAAATTTTGATTTGCTATCTTAAGCTGATGGAGAGGGAAGATAGAAACAAGTTAAATATTGAATGTCTTAATATTTTTAGCCTTTAGAAAACCTTGAGACCACAAATTCTTAAAATCATTACATTTGTCCACCCAGCCAGAGACATAATTCACTCCACCATCAATATTGTTGCAATATCTCACAGTGACTGAAAAAGGAATTGTACAACTAATTATCAGTCGTTGTCTGCCAAATGGCTTGTAATAACTCTCTCATTGGAATGACAGAAACAGAGGTAAATTTTAAAAGTAATTCAAAAGTAATAAAATTCGATGCACACTATATGACCTCTCACTATGTCCTTTTCTTCTCTGTGACCACAAAATTTATAGTAGACCTTGAGTTGGATTTTTAATTTTTTTTTTCAAGCAGTCCTCAGAACTGAAATGGGAGGATTAGATATGAGGATCTATTCATTGTCAGCAAAGGATTCAGAACTCTCAACAGTTCTCCCAAAAGTATATGGCCAAAGAAATTGGATAGATTTCTCAAATCTGTCCATTTGAACAGTGTCACTTTCAGTGAGGAAGGGGGTCAAAACAAGATGGCAGGCAAGATGGCAGAAGTGGAATTGCGATCCGAACACTCTCCTTTTTCTTTAATGCATATTTTGTATAATGTAAAATATAACCTGGCCTTGGATTGCAGCACTGCTTCTGCCATCTTGCCTGTTTTTACCCTGTCCCTATGGATGATACCGCCTGGAATGTAGAAGCCTTTCCAAGCAGTTCTGCTCTTCCCTTCAGCAGTGGTCATAATACTGTGTTTAAAATATCCAGTGCAGTGGTGAAATTCAGCCGGCTCTATCCGGATCGCGCAATCCGGTAGCACCAGCAGTGGGAGGCTCTGCCCACCCGCCCAGATGTCATCATGTCCCTTTTATGACCCTCTGTGCATACACAGAAGGCTCTGAGCATGTGTGGATGAGGTGTGCACACTCACATTTGTAAACCAGTAGCGAAGGTAAGTGAACACCACTCCTGTTCCAGTAGGTATTCTTTCGTTGAAATTGCAAGGAAGCATGCAGAATCACAGAAGCTGCTGACCTCAGAGAGATGACTGTATACCAAAGGAAAGATAATTTACCAATATTGTATTCTGAGATCCCAATAAATAAGCATATGGAATCATGCCAAGATTAGGACATTCAGATTTTCTTTTTCTTATACTTTGCATTCAAGTTTAGATTGATCTGCTTTTATCTTAATACCTGAAAAGAAATTTCAGGATGGATTATCTGCAGTTAAATATATGCTACTTGGGTTTAACTAAGGCCTTTATATTTTCCAGTTCTTTGTGTTGTATTTTGCTGTCTTCAGGTATTGCAATGTCCACTATCCAGATGTTTTTGTCTTTCTTTTCAACAAATTGCCTGTGGTGTTGTGTGTCAGATGCTTGTCTGTTTAGCTTCTTCATTTTCTATTACTTTGTCTATTTTGTGGTCTCACTAGCTGTTGCTTATAGGAAGGCCATATTTCTTGCAGATCCTTCCAATGCACCATTGTTGCTACTTTGTCATGCTGTTGTTTGTAGTCAGTCTGCAATTTGCTTGCAGCAGCTCATGTATCAGGAGCTTTTTTCTTTTTTTTTTGCAGAGGCAACATTTGCTGTACATTGCTGTCTTTTCAATTCTGGCTTGGTATGCGTTTGTTCTTAAGACTTGATATTGTGCAATCAGAATTAGTTGTTCCATCTCTTTCTTCAATTTTCCTGCTCTTAGCCATTGCCAGGTCTTCTGATTAATTGCTTTGCCTGCTAGTGTTTTTGTACTAACCCTGCAATATTATTTATTTATTTATTCATTTATTTACATTTAAAAGAGGGAAAAAATGATAGCCTATGTCCAATGGGGCTGATCGATGCATAACTAAGTTTGGAGCTGCGAACCTTTGGAAAGAAAAATAGTAATTTGAATATTAGTCTCAGAATTTATACACTGTTCATATCAAGCTCATGTCTATTCCAAGCAAGAATTATAGAAATAATTTGGAATTGGTTACAATCCAAACATATTATCTATAAAAATAAAAATAAATTATTGTTCATCCTCAGTATATTTCAGAATGTCAAAGACCATAAGAAATTTTAGGAGACAAAGTAGTAACAAAAATTGTAACTATATTTAATATACAAGCAGCACACATATGGAGAAGCACTATGGAAGTAACAGAATAAATGAGAATACAGTGACATCTATTAAATAAATAAATAACTCTGTAAAAGCACATTTTGTACTTAACATAAATTTCTAAGCATTACTAATTTTTGTTTTTGAATTCCAAAACCCTAAATTGTATTAAATTGTTCAAATCATCAATCTTTTAATTTTAAAAACTATTAACTTGTTTAATTAAAATGGTAAGCAACCTTTTTGACTCAAGGATGTATTTTGGAATCAAAAGACAAATTGGGGCACTTCTTCCCATAGATGCAGCACTTTGAAAACAGATGCAGTGTAACTGTTGGGGGGTTACGAATGCCTCCTACCAGGTATATTTAACTATTCCACCTATAATCTTCAAATTTTCACTCCAAAGTGCTCCTCCTCACAACTGACATTCTGATAATATATTGGACTTCTTTATCATCTCATGCCAGTAATCTTGTAGTATCTTTAATCCTTGAGCTCATTTACAAAAATGTGATCATATATATGGCTTATACCTTCCATACATTTTGTCTACATATAATAACTATGATTGGTAAAAATGGGATTCCATTCCATTGGATTGGAATCCAATGGAATTATTGTGTTGGATATTCCATTATTTTTTTAACCAGTTTCTTCCAATGCTACCCTTTTCTTCAACTGTTATATTTCAGATGTATTTAACTACAGCTCATTTCCTCCCCAGAGAATATCTTGAAGCATAGCTCCCATATTTCTTGAGCCAGACTTTACCAACCTTATCATACAATCTTCAGCACAAATATTTATAGGCAACTTTTTTTTTCTAAAGGCAGCAGTTTTTGTAGTAAAGACCTATAATGACTAAGTAAAGGAACATTTTTCTATTTTGAAAATACATAGGGACTTTCCTATTATGATTTTATTTCCGTCAGTTTTTCTTTGCTTATTTATAATAAGAGGATTTGCAAAAGTTGGTGATTGTGAACAGCCTTGAATTTTTGGAACAATTTTAAATGACAGAAAAGTAGAATGAATTCATGTTTTCTCAACTGAAAAAAATGGTTGGCAATAGTAGATATGTCTCTAGGCTTTAAAAATTCTATATTTTGGCAAATCTAAACAAGTATTAACTAAGTATGGAATATTATTGAGTAAGGATTTGGATATATGATTCTATATTAGGTAGTTTTTATTTATAAGCAACTGAATTTTAAAAAGGTGAACAAAATGGAGCTTTGTTATTTTATATGAAAGCACACTTTTGTTTGGTGTTTAGAACAGTAGAGGAAGCATTGTGTACTGTGCTTACATTACATTAGTTTTTTTCCCTTAATTATTTCAAATGTAACTTCCCTTGATTTTCAGATTTCTTTCACTACATTTTATGCTGATTCTGTCTTTATCATTTTTGTGTCTTTACATTTGACGTCATGATTTTCATGTCTTCATGATTTTCATGACAATACTGCTACAAAGTTTCTGCATCACTGGGATTAATCAAATGGTTAGACTAAATGCAGATGTAACAAACAAAAAGAGTTTATGGGTTTTTTCCCAGCATTTATTTATTTTTATGTGAAGAAAAAAAATGGAGCTAGTTGGGAAAAATTTTAAAAAGCACTATTTGTTGTGATTTTGTTCAGGATGCACTAAATATAATCAAACCAACCTGTGCTTTATGTGTCTGATAAGCTGCCTTTTCTCACTCATAATGAAATTGTGATTTTATGATGAAGCTTTATTTAAGAGAGTTCTTTGCTAGTAGAGAATTTTCAAATGAACATGCCTCTCACATTTTGCACATGCTCTTTCAATTCCTTGAATACATAGAATTCTTTTTCACTTCAACTGGAAATTAACAGTGCCTCAAAAGGAGAACTCACCATGAGACAGTAGAAGGCTCTTCCTTATTCCCTCTAAACACTTTGTTTCATGAGTCTCTTTCCTAATGGATGAACAATGATACCTTTTTCATGACTAACTATCTAGCCAACTGCTATATAAACATCATTTTGGAAATGTTCTCAGACCTATGCACTGTGGAACAGCTTTGGCAACTGCCTGTGCAGTGAAAGCCACAGCTCACAGATCCTGTTGATCATCCTGTCAGAATACAGTATAGCTCTGAACATTAAGCCAATAATGGACTTACTATGAATATGCCCCCAGTTTGTTGCTCAACATAGCTACTCCATTTCATTAATGGTAAGATTCCATAATCATATTTAGGGAGAACATATTGAGGTATATAATGGAAATGGATGATGACTTAAAACATATGTAATCTACACAGAATACAAGAGAACCCCAAAAATTGGAAATTAAAGAAACTGGTTTTTTTTAAGGTAGGCATTTCCTTAGTTTTTTTCTTCTTGTATATTGTTATTGGGATATCTTTTAGCACAATGAAAAACATTAAAATACAGGAATTTCATTTGTGTTCCATCTTTAACTCTCCCTCTCGATGTGTGTGTGTTTTCAACATATGTAACTCTAGGCAGCTTACAATAAAGACATAACCAGTACCCCCAAAATAAAAAATAAAATAAAACAGCTGTACAGACAATAATAACATTAAAAACAATTGACAGAGTAGCCACATAGTACAATCACTAAAAAGCACAGTCCTTCTTTAGAATAGTACAATCATTTTATTGGCTCCATACCATTTACTAAACCCCAAGCCAGGTTACAAAACACATTCCCATGCTCTTCTGGAAGGCCCTGACAGTAAGACCCACTGCTGCTGCTTTTTACACCCACTGAAACTTTCAAATACTTTTAAAGGGCAGCCCCATGTAGAGCACATTACAATGATCCATTGTAGGATCATTGGGAGGAGATCCCAATAAGATCATGGGAGGAGATCAAGACATGAGTAATTGAGTGAGAGCCTCCTGATCCAGAAATGGCCGCAACAGATATACAACTCAAAGCTATACAAAGCTTCCTAGGAATGCTGCTTCCTGCTCCTTCACCAGGAATCATGAATCCAGAAGGATGCACAGATTACTCTTTATCGATGAAATTATTAATCTCAGGATACTTCCTTCCTGCAGTTGTCTTCCAAATCACACCTGAAACATGAGTTATAGAATGTAGCTAGCTAATTGGAGGTTCACCCCAATGAAGTTTATATATTCTCTTTATATGCTTCTCTGGTCCATGCTCAGATTCCCTATATATAGGAATATACTCAGGACACTTCCTCCATCAGCCCTGATTAGGCACAAGTGATTGGTAAAAGTAAAAAAAGATCCTGGAAAAAAAAAGACGTTCTTTTTTTTCTTTAGTCACCAATTTACACAAATTTTCAATTGTCTGACAGCAATTTAAAAAACAAGGCTATTTACATTCAGTCTGTGAAGTGCTTGGTTGCCATCAACAAAAATTGGAAATTATTTTGACTGATGTTTAAGAATCTTCATTTAATGATTTTATTCAGTTTTCAAAAACAAACCTCGTATAATTTAGAGCGCTGCAGAAATGATTGAACAGCTGAATTCTTATCAGTAAGAAATGGTGGGAAAGTCCCATATACTAATTTAAACTCTACTTTGTAGACCTTTGGGAACTTTTTTTTTTTTTCAGGACAAGAAATTATTTTTTTTTTATTGAAAAAGTTTTATTACAAATTTTTACAAAGTAAACCCCCCTTCCCC
>JANHFM010003002.1:32964-44603 GCA_032468115.1 Grayia smithii
TACCATGGTCGATGGTATCGAAAGCCGCTGAGAGGTCAAGTAGCACCAGGATGGAGGACAAGCCCCCATCCCGGGCCTGCCAGAGATCATTAACCAGGGCGACCAATGCCGTTTCCGTGCTGTGACCGCGCCTGAAACCCGATTGGAACAGGTTATCACTTCCTGTTACATGCATTGATGAAAAAGATAAAGGAAGTGATGCCATTCCAGCCTCTATCTTTCATTCCGAGAAGCCACTCACAGTTTTTCAGCTGCAATTTCGATTCATCTGGGAATATCATAGCTTTACATGGTTTGCAGCGTTGAATACAGTTTAGATGGTGAAAGAATGTCACCTTTATGGAATGGCAAAGAAAAGTTAACTGTCTGAATTACTTTCCATATAGCCACAGAGTTACAGATTAGCGAGTCCAGGACAATTATTATTATCACCATTAAATGTTTTTAAATCTTTGATATTTTCATCCTGATGTTCTCCAAATCCCTCCAAATCAGTATGTCATTGGCAATAAATTTGAAGAACGTTAGACTGCAAAATGCTGCATTATAATTTGAGAATAGTTAAATAGAAGAGAAATATATGCAATTAGCATCCCAATTATTTAAAAAGAAGATTCCAGTCTGGCATTATTTGCAAAGAAATGGTAAATTCATAGCTATAAACTGGAGTGTTAAATAATTTAAGCTATTAAATTCCTTTAGCAAATTAGCAATGCATATCTGATAGACTTTTGAGTATTTGATAGAAAATTAGCTTGTGAAGGACAACATTATATAGAAGAGTTTCTATATGACAATATTCTTTATTTAGCACCAGTGGTAACATTCTATGGCTCTGATGTTATGGTTGAATTAATGGTTGAATAAATCCCAAGTTATAGAATACATTAAAGAGCTAAATAGTAATGATACAGTTTATCTATCTGTTTACAGAAAGAAGCAGAGTGTATATGGTACAATTAATATTTACCAATCAACTTAGCCAAGCTACAATAAACCTACATTTTCAGCTTCAGATCCTGATATGGTAAAAAAACAACCTGTAATAACATGCAAAAAAGAACGTTGGAAATTTTATGCCAATAAAGCAGATTGGCTGCTGTTTGAATTTAAAGTATATTATTGAAGCAATTACATATTTATTTTTAAGACAGAAACTGCCAATATATTACATCACAATGGATTTGTTACAATCACATTCATTAATAACTGCTTTTCAACTGTAACAAGAACAAAATGGAATGAATGAATATGTTTGTCACAGAATCTTCAACAATTTATTTGCAATACAATTTGTGCATTTCTTGCTTTCAAAGAAAATAGTCCTCAACTTACAACATAAATTGGGATCAGAATTTCTGCCACTGAGGGATGTGATTCTAAAGTGCAACCATATTGCTTACCGCAATCTTTGCAATTCCAGTTGCCGTCATTAACCAAATCTCACAATCATTAGGTGAGGCAACATCATGCCAGCTTGCCACAACAAGTCAGTGTAGTGAGGGTGAGGGATGTTGTGTGGGAGTAAAAGGGAAATGCAGCAAGGCTTGGGTAGGGAGCATGGAAATTCACAAATGATTGGAAAGTGTGGCAAGATTTGGAAAAGGTATGTGATGGTGTGAAAGGGTATGCAAGGTTATGAAGGAAGCATGGCAAGGGTCAGGAAGGGTGTCTGAAGATACCAAGGGATGCACAAGAGTGTAAGAGAGGTACAGTGAGTCTCAGGGAGAATCGGCAGGAGTGCACAAGTGGCTGGTTTAATATTACACTCAATTATTCTGACCAAATAGTGACAAAGGAGGCTGCCTTATGCCAAGTTAAATCAAGTTTTCTACTATTGACACTGATGAATATCAGCTTTCCAATATTTCTAAGAAAGTTTTTTTTTTCTTATCCAGAAAATGCCTGGACTGAAATAATGCAATTTTTAAAGTAATTTCATTCCAATTTTTTAATGCAATATACTCTACTCTACTATGACATGACAGTCTTTTCTCAAAAAAGTATTTATTTTTCCTCATCAGACAAAGAAAGCCCACAGGTTTAGTATATATTAATCTATTTTCTCCATGTATGAAGATATTTGTAATAAAAATTATAATAAAAATTTAAAAAAATTAAACAAGTTTATTTTATTTATTTTTATTTTATTTTAATTCAATTTATATGCTGCCCTTCTCCCAAAGGACTCAGGGCGGCTCACAATAAAAACATAAAATATACAAAACACATACGAAATAACAGAAAAATACAAAATAAAAAGTTGATGAAGCCAGTCAAAAATAACAAAGCCTATACCAGAGATGGCAAATTTTTTCAGTACCAAGTGTCCAATTGGGAACACATGTGTGTGCACGCTGGACTGCTGGAAACCCGAGACCAGTTGGCCGGCATGCGTATGCGCACTGGCCAGCTGGTCTTCGGGTTTCCAGAGCTCCGGTATGCGCAAAGACCAGCTGGCGATGGCACGCATGCTCACACAGAGGGCTCTGTGTGCTACCTCTGGAACACATGCCATAGGTTCACCATCACAGACCTACACCATAGACTAGGAGATTAAGGCCTTCAGAATGCTATCATCCAGATTTTTGACAAAACTTCATTCTAGAAGGAGGCTCTGTGACAGAAAAGGCACATTTTGGGGCAGGGGTGATAAATTTTGACTTACCTATTGCACCAAAATATGATTTGTCTTATATCATAGTACACCAAAATCCCCTGGATTGGCAAGGGGAAAAAACATTTCCTAGGAATGAATATTTATCACAAATGTAGGTTGGTGTCAGAAGTTTTTAAGCGTTTACATTTAAAAGTCTGAGCTGCTGTAAAGAGAGGTATTTATTCTACCTCCAGGCATAAGAGTGAAGGCGCTTTCTGATATCTGAGCTCAGTACTGCAAAACAAGGGTCTGCTCTGACCTAACAGTAGCCCTCTGGTGATTCAAAGGGCTTCACAGGGATTCAAAGTCACTTCCATCTCTCATTTGCCCAGGGCATCCAGTGTCTTATGCAGCTGAGTGAAGCAGCAACTCAAAGGCTTAGAATAGCAGGCTAATTCTCTTCAAACTTGAACAATCAAAGAAGAACCAAACACTTTAAGAACCAAACAAAACCAAAGAGGAACCAAACACCATTCTATATTTTATGACAAGGAACATATTTTGATTCCTCTCCCCAGAAGAATCTGAATTTTACCTGGCAGAGGCCTAAATAAAATATTTTCTATGACCTTCTGAAGTTGATACCCTATGTCAGCCTTTAGGATGCTTGCTTGCTTTCAGCTGTCATTGTAACGGGAGGGGAGAGGTATTGTTGGTAATTGTGAGAGGGGAAAGTGGGCTGGTGGAGATGTCTTGAAAAAAGGGAGGACAATTCTCACTGTCTTCATAGCAGCTTCAGAGAGATCTGATAGCTGTCAAGGTCAACCGTTCTGGCATGCCAGATGGATGGGGCCATCCAAAGAAGCACCCCACATGACACCTTGGAGAGATGTGTATTGGACACTCAACTTGGGTACCTCAACTTTTGGGAAGGGATTAGGGGCTACATTCAATATGTAATTTTAATGCCTATTGCCTTAGGCGTTGCTTTTTTTTGTTGCAATCAGTTTATACTCAGTAAAAGTACCTTTCTCTACAAACATGGAGTTGGAGTTTTTCTTGAGTTTTGAACGGAGGCACACCTGGCACCCTGCATCTTTCTTGACAACCTTTCTCCCCAAAATGAAGACTGGAGACAGAATCAAAATTTAAATTAACTTGCTTGATTCAGGGAGCGCTTCTTCAAGAGAGGCCACTTTTAAAGGGAATGGAATTACTCCCTCCTTCATAGACATGGTAGCAATTTATCCAGCAATTGACTGAAATCTCTCAAAATGCCCAGCTTTTTGGCCCATCACTCTCTCTCAGCCTTAGAAAGGAAGTCATGGCAAATAATTTCCAAAATCGTATCAAGAAAACTGCAGGGTCTTGCCCTAACAGTCACCATGATATGCATACTTGCAAATATATGTATATGTACATTCTTACTCCAATCTAACTGGATGGCATCATCGTTAAGAAAACTACTTAAATGGAGAAGTTAATCGACTCCATGAATGACAAACTTTTTCTGGTCTTCTACCTTCTAGAATATTCCAGATATACCTATGAAACAGCAAAGCATAAAGCACTGTTAATTTTGTCCTACATACAATGGGGAAAGTACCTAGTGAAATACTATGCTATTATTTTAATAAACTCATCATTATCATTATCTGAATGTGATTATGATAGATAAAGGACAAATTTCATGTCATAAACCAAGGAGAAAATCAAGCTGAATTCATAACTTGTATGAACCATGAAATAAAAAATATTTTTAGAGTAAAGTAGTAAAATTAATGCTTATGATATATCAAAACCAGTTCTAATAAATCTCCTGTTTTGATAGTATGAAGGCTGAGGATTGTTGCACTGTTTGTGAAACTATCTTCTGCTTCAAAAGACATTAATGTGGCTTCTGCATCACAAAAGACAACAATTGTAATAACACAATATGTTAATTTTATATATGACAGTCTTGCTATTATCCCAAAATAAAAGAAAAAGAAGTTCATACAGCCTTTCCTGAGGAAATAAGAATTGCAGTCCAACACATCTACAGTAAGTACACCTAGGAAGGTTGAATTGGTATATTAAACAGCTCTAACTTTCCAAATAACATATTTATTGATAACTTTACTTCAAAGTAGTTTGTCAATTTTGTAAATAGGATAGTAATAAAGTGGAAATAATGTATAAAAGCATGTCAGAATAAATATATTGGTCCTTAATGTGACACAAGTTAATTTATTATATCCTAAATGTAACAATGAAATTATTAATACTACTTCAAGTATATTTTTTCAGAAAGTATGCTGATATAAGGAACAACTTGGCAGAACATGCTATTTATTTCAAATTTACTGCTATATTGAGTATGTAGTTTCTTTCTGTGCATTTATATTGTATATTGTACAAGTTTTTCTGAAATAGGTTTTGAGTAGAGTTTTACTAAAATTTATTTTGTTAGTGAAACACAATCAAAACAGTAAGACGTTTGCATTTTTTTAAAAAATGTTATATTTAATAACACTTGTGACACATGCATCACTATATTAATTTTTCGCATGAGGATCTCTAAAACTTAAAGAGGAAGACATTACTTTGCCTTGCTTAACATAATAAAATGCCCCACACCCATTCCTTTACCCATTTAATACCACATAGTGTAAAGATTGTCTAGCACAGGGGTCTCCAACCTTGGTAACTTTAAGACTTGTGGATTTCAACTCCCAGAGTTCCTCACCCTGCAAAACTGGCTGAGAAACTCTGTGAGTTGAAGTCCACAAGTCTTAAAGTTACCAAGATTGGAGACCCCTGGTCTAGCAAGCACCAACACATAATCATATTGATGAATTGGGCAATCCAGGGATCTTTCAGGTCCTATCTGAAGGTAAAGGCTATAGGACACAAACCTGACATTTTAGCATCCTCAGTCATATATGCCTGTAAAGGGAAGAAGTGTGGACTTCCTGCTTCCTTCTGAATAAACCAATGATTGTTCAGTAAACAACTCCGTATTTGAAACAATTATAGATTTATCTTTTCTGATGTGAGATCAGCTATATGAAATGTAATCAGCACCTAAGTGTGGAGTTGAAATTGTTGTACCAGAAAATATAAATCTCCATGGCAATATTTGCAGTTTTAAAATCAGATTTACTTTTCAAATGTGTATTATATTTATATTAATCTTCCATGATGTGAGAAGAATCTTTGCAAACAAAGAAAGCCTGTGTATGCAGTATAAAGGAAAAGATTAAAAGATTCATTCACAGAATATTATCAGACGTGTAGAGAATCCATTTTTTTCTTTTCTTATGTTGTCAAGGAAAAAATATGTGTGTAACATGATTCACTATGATTTATTTTTCTGTTATGAAGTGCATCAGAGTAATCTGACTGATCTCATTGTTATCCTATTAAAAAGGTGATAAGAGCTGAGGCTATACAGTAGTGTCATTTTCAAATTCCTTAGGTTGTTTTTGGTTTTTTTTAAAATGTATCAGAAGGCCTTTTTTATAAATGAATTAATCCTTGTGATACACTATAAACTCAGGAGATTCTCTCCTGTACAATAAAATAAATCAATAAAATAAAAAGAGAAAGTTCAGTGCTTACAACATTGAAGACATGCCATTTGAGCAAGAAAAAGTTAATGTTATAAGGTATTAATTGTCACTATACTGCTAGATTCATAATGCTATAACAATTCTAATCATTTGCTTAGTATTTGAACGAATGGTAGTTAAGGCACTAACAACTTATGGTATCCTATCATTGCTAAGCCTATATGTCAATTATAAGGTCAGGCTTCCATCAGTTCAGTGGTGTCTTGGTGATATTTCAACTAACTAGTGAGGATCCAGCCTTTATGATGACATGGAAAAACTTGGAACTAACCAGGGGTGGGTTCTACTTACCTTTGCTACCGGTTCTGTAGGTGCACGCACTTCGCGTGTGGTCGGAGCGCGTGGAGCGTGTGTTTGGTGCGCACACCGAACAGGCGCTCCTGCGCATGCGCAGAAGCTTTTTTAAGCAAAAAAAGCTCAAAAAAAGCTTCCTGAGCATGCGTGTAAGCGCACTCCATGTGCTGCGCGCAGGGACAGGTAAATACGGGCGCGCGGGGGGCTTCGGTCTGGGACTATTAAAATCGGTTCGGTGACATCACAGCATCACCGCTACCTATTCTATAGAACCGGACCGAACCGGGAGTAACCCACCACTGGAACCAACTTCAATTCACCATACATCCCTCCCATAGCTGTTGTTATGTTGCTATTTGCTTCTTGCTATTATTTTATCTAACATGCCTAATGCCTAGAGCAACTGTCTGTGGTTATATCTTTGTTCTGAAAGAATACATACAGCTTTTTCCATTAATATTTTTATTAAATTGATTGAAATATAAAATAGAGATGAAAATAAAAATAGTGAGAAATGGAGGAAGAAAAAAAAAGAAAGAGGTGTAGGGTAAAGGGAAAGAAAGTATTGACTTCCAACTCTTTTTAGCCCAGTAAAGTAACATAGCAACATTACATGCTTAATATGTACTAGCCATTTCTATAACAACAAACTTGTAAAATCAGGAAAAGAACCAGTCTAAATAAGATGAACCCATTATTGTCTGAAAAAGCTATCCTTTTCCTCCTGAAAAAAAAAATGCAAGCCCCAATTCTGGCTAACATTCCCCAGTGTTGGCACTACAGCTTGAATAACTGTTCTACTTAGATTTGATTGATTGATGATTGATGATTGATTGATTGATTGATTGATTATGTGAATCATTTCAGTGTTGGCTTTCTCCATGACATTGTATACCTAACCTGGTAGTTCAGGTCTCCCAAAGTAAACCCATCGCCATTGTAACTGAGTCCATCCACCTTTCTGCTAGTTGTCCTTTTCTCTTTCTTTCCAAGCTATTTCCAACAATGGAGATGGATTCTGTTTAGTTATTTGGTTTGTTTTTAATATACATGATATGGATATTAACAAAAAGCATTTCCCAATAGCTATAACAATTTGATAATTAATCCTTAGAAGGAGATGAGGTTTCTCTAGCTGAAATTAATTATATTTGTGCCCCTAAAATGAAACCCTCTGTAGCAGTTTTAAAAGGCTAGGTGGCAAATTCTTGCATATTTTCCATGTTTAATCTATTGTTACAAATTTGTTCTTTGTCCTCTTGAATAAAAGAGCTCATGAGACAATAAATTAAACACAGTCAAATTATACATTTTGTGAAATTGAAACACATTATTGCAGCTATTATGTACATATCAATATAATAAAAGCATCAGCTCTGATGATAACAAAAAATAAACATCTAGTCACTAAATCAAGTACAAGGCATAATGTTTTATATTTGCATAATAATTTGCTATTTGCTTTGCTAGATGTAGTTAGACAAATACATTCTATATTTTACTGTATTTTAGATATTCTCACAATCCTTTCTAGGTGAAGGTAATCCACTCCATTTCTCTACTCAGAATCTTCTAAAGATTGCTGTTCTTGATACTATTTTTAGTCTTGTAATAAGCAATCAATAACAAAAATGTTTTCCTTTGGGACTTGTAGTTTATACAATTGGTAGCAGCTGATCATCATTCCCCACTCAATTGATTTTGGAAAAACTGATGCACTAAAATATATAGATATGCATATAAAAGATTACTTTTATCCTTCTGGTGAAAAAGGTAGAAGGTAGAATGAGAAACACAGATATGATTCCTTCGGTAATGTTTGAAATTTAACAAAGTGCAGAAGTCCCAGTAGATACTGAAAATGCCTAATCATGTTGTCAGCCTTGAGAGCAGTCTGTAATAATATTTTTAAATGACCAATATAATTCTTAGCTAATAGCTTTTATTGTATGCACAGTCATTGCTTCACAATTCATCCATTCTTCCAGCCTGATATGAAATACATTGCTAGGGGCATACTCAACTTCATAACAATATTAAGGAGAAGCAAAGGAAGGGAAGTACCAAAAAGCATCCCAGAGTTTATAGTATAATATTGGTTGGCCTGAGTACAAACAGTGAGAAAAGATGTTCTCACAAACATCTATTGTGAGAATTTATAATCTCACTTACCATATAGTTCGAGAATTATTCTCCCATGCTAGTGATAGAGTTTTTGCCATGAGAAAAATTATAGATAACATTAACTTTTTTTCATGGAAAACTATCATTCATATACAAAATGTACAAATATTTGATACTTGAAATTATAGTTGGTATTGCAAATTGGCTTCCAATGCTATTATCCTTCCAAAGTCAAAAGTATTACCAGAATGACTTCTTGGACTCTTATGTGTGATTGATCTAATTCACTGAACTACTCACTGAAGACAAGATTATGAAGAGCTCATTTAGTGCTTTATTTGCCTATCAGTTACAAACTAATCTCAGACTCAAAACCCAATTTCACCTGGATCTTATACCGTACCTTATGTGTGTGCATTTAACAATATGAAATTACTTTATCTCAGATGTTCTTCTATATCAAATCCCTGAATTAGGAAATAAATAACCAGAGATGTCTGACTCCTATATTCTTCACTTGCCTGCACAATAGCCAGAATTATTCAAATTCTTCAATAAAGTTGCTGCTAATATAAGTGCTTCAGAGATAACATAATCTGTACCAGGATAATATTGGATTTGGAGATCATGGAACTAATATATTTTGCAAACTCTCCAAGAAGCAGAATAGTGGTGGATATTTACTTTTCCAAGTAGTAAAGCCAAATTTAATATATGCCAAACAAGATGATGATGATGATGATGATGATGATGATGATGATGATTAAACAGTATACGGTTTATTTCCAAGAACTAGTTCTGTGTATGCTATAAGCAGTCCCAAAGCTTAAATGTTTCGTTATTGTTTTAAGCAATAATCACAAAATTATTACTAAGTGCAATGTTTGTCATTGACAGTCATATAGAATAGACAATGTACAAAAACAAAATATATGAGTGAAAATAGAAATGTAGAACATTACTGAAGGTAAGAAATAATCACCTTCCACAGAGTTACCCAACTTGATTGTAAGATCAGGCTCCTTCCCTTTGGAACATCATATACACAGTGAGATCCACACCCACTCTTTTGACCTTTCATAAGAGCCTGGCTCTCCCAGTTAGCCTGAAGCGCCAGTGGGGAAGCACCATTCTGGAAGTGCCTATTGAATTAAGAAATACCCCACTTCTCCCTGTGTGCTTTCTATTCCCCTTCTCCCCTTATTTTAACATAATTTATTATTATTATTATTATTATTATTATTATTATTGTTATTGTTATTGTTATTTATTTATTTATTTATTTATTTATTTATTATTTTATTAATTGCATTTATATGCCGCCCCCTTTCCCGAAGGACTTGGGGCGGCTCACAATAAAAACAACAACAATAATACTTTAAAAACCAATTAAAATAAATGCAATTAAAATGCCCCAATAAAACCATAAAAATTTAAAACTATAAAAGCCAATGATAAATTTAAATAATAAAACACCCACATCAGCCGGCTTGGTTGAACAGCCAGGTCTTCAGATCGCGACGGAAGGAGCGGAGGTCAGGGGCGGTCCGGAGGTCGGTGGGAAGTTCGTTCCAGAGGGTTGGTGCGCTCACAGAGAATGCCCTCGCGCTGGGGGCCACCCGCCGACACTGTCTGGCAGATGGCACCCTGAGGAGCTGCCACCCTGAGGAGTGCAGCTAAGCAATTCCACGCTTAGGAGAGGTCGTGCTGCTTCATTTTGGTGACTGTTCATGCTGTTCATGATCCATGGAAATAAAAGCCTTCCCTATACATGCAACATGTTTCGCTGAGGCAAGGGCCTATGTGGCAGATTGTCCATGATGTACTGTACACATTCCTTATAAAGAGAACAGTAGAGATGCTACATAATATATGCTACACCTGCATAAAAGCTTTTACTCAGTAGAGGTTTTCTGAGCATTGGAATGTCCCATTAGAAATAGATAACATTTAATTATATTTGCCAAATTATGTACACCAATATATCCCAACTTCTGAATAATAGTTTTGGGCCATGTGACTAAAATGGTTTAGAATAGAACAGCCAGCAACATTCCAAGTGCCGCCTAAGTGCTTCTCCCATAGAAAAGAACTGGATGAATTTTCTTTGGACTTTTTTCCTCTCACCTGAACTACCCTATTTTCTTCCTCAACCTTTTTTTTTTCTTGAATTCTCATTTAACATACATCAAACATGGTTCTAGTTTGTTCAGTGTTCAAAAGGTTATACAGACAAATAGAGCAGTGGTGAAATCCAATTTTTTTTACTACCGGTTCTGTGGGCGTGGTGTGGCTTGGTGGGCATGACTTAGTGGGCATGGCAGGGGAAGGATAGTGCAAAATATCCATTCCCACCCCACTCCAGGGGAAGGATATTGTAAAATCTCCATTCCCACCACACTCTGGGGCCAGCCAAAGGTGATATTTGCTGGTTCTTCGAACTACTCAAAATTTCTGTTACTGGTTCTCCAAATTACTCAAAATTTATGCTACCAGTTCTCCAGAACCTGTCAGAACCTGCTGGATTTCACCCCTGAAGTAGAGACCATAGTCTCTGTTTGCTAGTGCAGTGGTTAGAATACAGTATTGCAGGTTAACTCTGCCCACAACCAGGAGTTCAATTTTGACTGACTCCATCCTTCTAAAGTCAGTAAAATGAGGACCCCAATTCTTGGGGGAAATATGCTGACATTTGTAAACTGCTCAGAGTGTGCTATAAAGCACTGAGGAGTGGTATATAAGTTTAAGTGCTATTGCTATGTAATTGCTTTCCAAAACTCCATTAGCTTGAAAGGTATGTAAAGGGAAACTAACTCTGTGATATTGTTACTACAGAGTGAAAGGGATAGCTTCTTACTTGCATAGATGCCAAATGTAATAGCATTATTGTTACTGTTTCCTATCCATTCTACAGCACATATACTAATATTACCAGTGGTGGGTTGCTCCCGGTTCGGTCTGGTTCTATAGAATAGGTAGCGGTGACGCTGTGACGTCACCGAACCGGT
>JANHFM010003002.1:44703-54913 GCA_032468115.1 Grayia smithii
GAGGAGGAGGAGGAGGAGGAGGAGGAGGAGGAGGAAGGAGTTGCAAGATAAGAGATGCGTTTCAATTTCTTATGTCATTACCTCTTAGTACTTAGCATTTAACTCATATATAACTAATTATAACTCAAATATCCTAAAATCTATTTCTCAGTGTTTCTGGACAATTCTACTGATTCCCTGATAGTAGTACCCCTCCACCCATTCCCCCCCGCCTTGTGCTTCAGATCTAGCCATCTCTTAGATTTTTCAGCTTTCTTCTCTTACCTTCCTTGGAGTAAGTCATGTGAAATAATTGGTGTTTGGCCAATAAGTGAAAAATGCCTGTTGATTGGACCAATTAGGAGAAAATATTTGGTCTTTGGGGGCCATTTGAGCACCAAGTAACTGATAGTTAAGGGAAGTGGTGATATCTTGTTCATTAAATTCTATTCTATGTAGTCATTAATTAAAAAAGGAGAATTGTTTCTCTCCACTCCTCCTTGGTTATCACAGCAGACTGCTTGCATTTTACGTCTGAAACAAGTTTGCATGGAAAATAAAATATGTTTTTTTTTCTTTCAATTTGACTGCATGGATTTATATAAAATTAGTAATATTCTAGATGGTGAGGAGGTGAATAGATTTTTTCCCTTTTCCTTGATTAAGTTGTAGTTTGTTTAAAATAAATTGAAAACTGGAAACAGCCCTGAGTAACAAAATAGTAAAATAGCTAAAGATGGTGGTGTTTTTTTTTTAAAGATAAAGTAAATACACAGTATACTTGCTGAATTATAGTAGAGGTTTTGTGGGGACATTAATTCTCTTTTACAGGAAGTGATAGGAATTTGGATAGTGGAATGATGGGATAATCCTTTCTGTTTTGGTTACATCCAACCAGTCCCTCACCATATTCCTAAAACAAAAAAACCCACTACCTTTTTCCTGCTAATATCTGCCCCCCGCCCCCCGAAAAAAAATAGTCTCTGATGCCAAACAGTATAAATAGATTAGATACAGTCTGCCCTTCATATTGTAGGGGGCAGTAAGCTCAGTTTTACAATTAAATTATTAGATAAATCTATGTCTCATGTTCAAGTGCTTGAAACATGTAGTTCTCTTTGGATGAGATGGATGGGAAATGAAGAAAGGAGAGAAGGAAAATAGTGGATAGGTAAAAAAAAACATCTTGGTGGAAATGAATCCATATTTTGTATGCCATTTAATGCTTTTTGTCAGTTCACAGAATTTGTGAGCATGCTCATTTTTACATTACGCCATGAATATTGTCTTTTTATATTTTGCCTGGATTTGGCCAAAGTGAACTATTTCACTGGCACAGAAGTCGTTTGAGTCAAAAGTGATAAAACTGTGGAAGACACTCTCAGCTGAGTTAACTCTAGCATTCATTAAGATGATTTCTGAAAGAAAACTCATGCTTTATTATGGCAAGAAGCCCATCAGGAAGAAAGGGTGAAAATTATCTGTCATAGTCTTGGAGAACACGGTAATTAAGGTCTGAAATACGTCCCAATTTAAAGACAAGATTAGTTCAGACAGCATTAACTGTTTGAACAATATCCCTTTGCCAACTATATTTTAAAGTGACACATTTCACTAGGAATACTTGGTTATGAAATCTGACATTTTTCAAAAAGAAAACATTTATGGCTCTTTAACTCAGAATATGTTTGTTCTAAGGCTACAAAAACTGGATGACCACAAGATGACAGCAGAGACTTCGAGTTTTCTCTATCTCTTCACTGCCATCTACTGCCTCTTTGCATTTATGCAGTCCAAAATCAGTTCCCCTTGTATGTATTTCTCTAGGCTAGGGGTCAGCAAAGTGCGGCTCTAGAGCCACATGTGGCTCTTTGGGTCCACTCCTGCGGCTCCCTGTCAGATGATCCCACCACTGGGTGGCTCCACCCCTCCCCCTCACACACACACACATACACTCACGAGAGGTAGAGAGAGAAGGGTAGAGAGATGGGAGAGAGAGAGATGAGAAAGAGAGGGGAAAAAGAAAAAGAGAGATAGGAGGGAAGGAGGGAGGGAGATGAGAAAAAGGGAAAGGAAGAAATGAGAGAGGGAGGGAGAAAGATGAGAGAGGGGAAAGATGAGAGAGAGGGAGAAAGATGAGGGAGGGAGGAAGAGAGAGAGAGAGAAAGAGGGAGAAAGAGAGGAGAAAGAGAGAGGGAGGAAGAAAGAGAGAGATGGAGGGGGAGAGATAGGGAGAAAGAGCGAGACCTGTTTAAAAGACAATATCTGGAGCCACAAAACCTGGGTACGCGTGGTTGGGGAGTGTCATGTGACTGGGTGGGAGTGAGTGGTGTCAAGTTGGCCATACCCACCCAGGTTTTGTGGCTCCCGGTGTTTTGTTTTCTGTGGGAAATGGGCCCAAATGGGTCTTTGAATGTTTAAGATTGCAGACCCATGATCTACAGCTATGAAGTACTTCTGAAAATAACCATAACCTTAATTACTAAGATCACAATTAAAAAACATTTCCCAGCATTTAAGATAGTAACTTGAATTTCTGTTTCAGAAATTGAACTGGTACTGGTATATATTTCCCTCTGGATTTGAGGTGTAAAACCCATCACTACTCTAGTTACCAGCATGTAATGGGATATTGGCATGAGCACTCTCTGAGGGTGTTTGCCTAAGAACTCTAAATGAACAACAAGCTATTTATAAAATGGGTCATTGCCAGAGACCAAATTCTGGTGATAATTGCTCTCTCCAATCTGACACAGTGTGATTGAGTGCACGCATTGTCCCTTTAGCTACAAAGTTGATTAAACAATTTTAATTAACCAATTAGCCATACTCATTTTGATGAAATTGTAAAATGCCAAGGTTGCTGAGCCAAAGTACAGATGAGAACCCTTGAAAAGTTATGCTTTGTTAATCAAAAAGCTGTGAAGTCCGATGAGAAACTCCTCTCTATAAAAGAAAGAGAGGAAGGGAGAACAAAGAAAAACATTTGACTTGTTTAAATGATAGTGAACAAAATGTTTAATAATAAAGCAAAACAACGTGTTGTTTTTTTTTAAAGAATCAAGTAAGATATACGAGAAATGAAATTGTACATTTTAAACAAATGAAATATGAGGGCACAGACATACTTTCTTTATGTAAGAGATCTTATGTAAGAATGTAGGCATTCTGCCATGAAGTTCTTGAAAAATATATTGCTTATAAAAATTAAGCAAACTGTTGCAAATTAACTTTTGGAATACAAGAGGTAAATGATAACTACATCAAGGATCTCATTATGAAAAACTGGTTATCTCTGTAGGCTGGAGAACATGCCTTTGAGTCTATGTTGACATTTTTTCGTTCTAGGCAGCCCCAGGCTCAGCAACATCTGTAACAAGCCACAATAATGTCAAAATAACATGTATATGCTGACAACTTGCAAACAGCACAATATGACATCTGATGCAAGTACACAAGTCAGGTCTTGATGACATATTACATACTCCATCATTTGTCCCTTTCTGTGTATTCCCGTGTCTAGGCCACGTTTTTGCCAATGTGTAAAAAACAAGTTCATCAATTTAAAATTGATGACAAAACACTTTTTTAATAGGCATAAAGGACAAAATATTAGCATTCAACAGTCGTCAGAATGTATTGTTAGAAGAATATTTTGAAACTTTAATTTATGTTGAATTAAGAACCTGAAAAAAAAATCAACCTGGTTTGTATTGTAATGTATATTTCCTTATTAATTTATAGTTTCTAAATTAATGTAAATTGAAATGCAGTTATATTTCAGTATTTGCATCCTTTAGTTTATGGTTATAAAATTCGGAAAGCAAACATTTCAAGAAATGTTATAGTAAAATATAAACCCCCATACAGTTTGCTGGAGTGGGGCTCCTCTTGTAGACCACCTAGAAGTTACAAGAGGCCCAGAATACAGGTAGTCCTTGACTTATGACCACACTCAGCCAAAATTTGTATTGCTAAGTAAAACATATGTTAAGTGAGTTTTTCCCTATTTTACAACTTTTCTTGCCACAATTGTTAGTGAATCACGGCAGTTGTTAACTAAATAACATGATTGTTAAATGAATCTGACTCCCCCTTTGACTCTGCTTGTCAGAAAGTCACAAAAGAAACTAGGAGCCTGCACCCTATCTGATCTGCAAGGATCAGTAGGTATCCTAAGGAATGACTCTGGAATTCTGCCATTGTCATAAATATGAATCAGTTGCCAAATGTCTGAATTTTGATCACATGACCATTGACATGCTGCAATGATTGTGTGAAAAAGGGTCACACTCTTTTTTTTTTCAGAGACCCTAACCCTAACTTTGAACAGTCACTTAAAGAACTGTTGTAAGTCAAGGACTATCTGTATACATGCAATGATGAGTAGCCCTAGGTTTATTCATATAACATTTCTATTACAAGAAATGTGCTGGCTCCAAGTTTCTTTTTGGATGTAATTCAAGGTACTGGTTATTATATGGCACAGGATTATTTGTAGGACCACCTCTCCTTAGGACACCTACCAATCCTTCCAGATCAGAAGGGTATGGGACAGTAGTGAAATCCACTTTTTTTTACTACCTGTTCTGTGGGCATGGCTTGATGGGCATGTTGTGGCTTGGTGGGCATGGCAGGAGAAGGATACTGCAAATCTCCATTCCCACCCCACTCTAGGGGGAAGGATATTGCAAAATTTCCATTCCCACCCCACTGTGGGGCCAGCCAGAGGTGGCATTTGCCAGTTCTCCAAACTATTCAAAATTTCTGCTACCACTTCTCTGAACTAATCAAAATTTCCACTACCAGTTCTCCCAAACCTGTCAGAACCTGCTGGATTTCACCCCTGGTATGGGATCTAGGAAGTGAAGTTTGTCAGGCCACTATGCTCCTAGCCTTTGAAAAGCACTTAAAACCTGGCTTTTCTTTGAAAGGAATGACTGCTGCTTTTGACCACTTCAGCCAAAAGCAGAAGTCCTCGACTTACAACCACAATCGAGCCCAACATTTCTGTTGCTAAGCGAGGCAGCTGTTCAGTGAGTTTTGCCACATTTATGACCTTTCTCATCACAGTTGTTAAGTGAATCCCTGCATTTGTTAAATTGACAACAACATTATTAAGGGAATCTGGCTTCCCCATTGACTTTGCCTGTCACAAGATCGCAAAAGAGGATCACGTCACCCCGGGAGACAGTCATAAATATGAGTCACAAGCCAAGTGGCTGAATTTTGTTCACATGACCCTGGAGATGCTGCAATGGTCGTGAAGTGTGAGAAATGGTCATAGATCACTTTTTTCAGTGCTGTTGTAAGTTCAGACGGTCATTAAACAAACTGTTGTAAGTCGAGAACTACCTGTTTTCCCAGACTCTTCCTCATCCAGTGGCCAAGGTTGAGAAACACTGAACTACGGTAAATTCTTATTAAGCCAGGAGCTATTAGCCCTTCAAGGTAGTGAGGGCAAGAAGCACAATCATGATTTGTAACCCTACTTTCATTGTATTCTGTATATTAACAGAATCTTGCAAAATATAAACTATTCCACCTCTCCTCTCCTTTTATTCTCCAGAAAACTAAGGATGGTCCCTTCTGAGATAATTCCTATGGCCTTTCTTCTTCTATGGATTGACTTATTTTTTACATGACAGTTGTCCAGTTCGTGGCCCTTCTTCCTGTCTTCCTTAGCATTGTGGAAGCTATAAGCTATGGTTCCTTTAATCAAGAACTATTTGCCAGTCATTGCTAAACTGCTCTGCTCTGAGAGCCCAGAGGTGCCAGTCATTTGAGAAGTCTGGCTGAACTTATCTGATCAACTGGAAGAAGGCCCAGCTGCCAGCAATTTGAGCTGATTAGCAACCATTCCTGGCACTTTGCAGTGCATGGCCAGCATTAGCAGTAGGAGCAGCAAGGGAGAAAAGGGGGCCAGCAGGGCTCAGAGCTGCAGGACAGCATTAATTTCTTCAGGAAATGTGAGGCATAAAGGGAAGGCAGGGATTCTACCTTTTTTTTTGTAGCTTAGAAATTGCTTCCCTTGATTTCTAAGCATTTGGAACCACTTGTGTGATTTTTTCCTAAAAAGCTATGACAAAATTATCTGTTTCCAAATCCCAGTTAGGTTTGCATGCATTTCTGAATTTTCTTTTCAGTTTCCATATTCTGATGTGATGTGCTTGTTTTTATTCTTCTTTTTTTTTAATCAAAATAGGATAGAACCTATATACTGGCAATTTCCTAAAGGGTGTAATTGATATGTAATGTGTATTTAACTAGGAAAATAAGTGGTGAAGGAGTACAGAATTTTACTAAACAAATGTTTATTGTCAATGAAAAAGGTACCAAGAAACAAATGCCTTAGCCAACAGTATCTTCTCTTAAGGATGGATAGATGGATGAAAGACCAACCTTCATCTTCAATGGCTGTATAGAAGTTCTGGGTCAGCAATGAGACAGAGGGAGCTCTTACCTTCATGATTTATGCATTCATCAAGTAGACCTGTGTGATCGTTTTATGAAACAGGATGTAAGAGGTCCTTGGTGCTCTCTGAGCTTGACTGTTTTCTTGAAGACATTTCATTACTCAAACTAGGTAACATCATCAGATGATATCTGAATAAAACAACCAAACTCAAAGGGTACCAAAGAACCCTCATTTCAAACATGAGCTACAAACATTCTCCTCTGTCGGAAATAGGTTGTTGAATTTTGATGTGCTCCAACTCCAACAGTTATATCATTTTTAAATTTGTTGTTTTAAATTTAAAACTAAATGTAGGCTAATATTTGGAATAGCCTATTAATTCATTGTATTAAAAACCATATATGTCTTTGGAACTTTAAGAATAACTCAACCTAGTATGGCTTTTCCTAACTTTTAGGAAACTGAATAAAAGTGTTTAACCAGAGCTTACAAAACAGTTTTTGTGAGATATTAAAAATAAATAGAGCGAGAACAACCAATTGAAACAAAATGGAAATCAACATTGCAAGAGAAGAGGAAGAAAATTGCAAAAATATACAAGATGTCAGTTTGACGTTTTATTTTGGGTGAAGCCACTTACAATTATAGAAGTACAGTTAAAATTGTCATATTTCAACATAAATGTAGCTTTCCTATTTGAATAGATTCCTGAAAGCACACATTTTTGGTATGGCAAAAAAGCCAAGTACTAGTAGTCTTAAAAATAATTAAGCTAGGATTGGAGGTTTAATAACTTTTAATAATAATTTAATAAATTAAATAGGAATGAACTGTGAAAAACGTAATATATCATTAAGTTGGCAAAAATTTATTATCATATTAATTTTGTTGTTGTTTCCTTGTGGCTGTCTGGACAAATCATTACAATGTCTTGGCAAGATATTTGTGTGTGTGTGTGTGTCAATCACATTTATTTAATACAAATACATAAAACAAGGTTTGAATACAGGTTTCCTGATTTATTGCCATCAAGGATAAAATATTCCTGACTTAATGTCAAGCCACAAAGTAATCCATCTACAGACTGGGAGAACAAGGAGACAGAGCAAAGATAGTACTTGTCATGACGAAAACACTACTGATAATACAATTCCAGGTTCATGCCATCATGGATTTCATCTGAAAGTAAGGAGTTAAGGTTAATTTTTATAAGAAAATATTAATGAGTACTAATTATAAATAGGCTTAGCCTTTGAAAATAACATCATGCCAAAGTGACCACCCTTTGGAAATATTGTCAATGCTGTTCAGATATATGCAAATGTATATATTTATAATATGACCATATTTGTATAATGCCCCAAATATCTTTTTTCCCCCCAGTTATTCAGAGATTTAAAGTCCAATTCTATTTTCTTGCAACAAAGAATGGTAGTGCGCTTGTCAATTAGTATCAACATCTAGAATTTCCATTTCTTTCAAAGCTCAAGATGACAGAGAAACACAATAGTGCGGGGATCAAGCAACAGGGTACACAATTCCTAAAAATGACCAATAAAATGGCATATGGAATACTTCAAACCATTTCTGTCTTAAAGGCTTGATACAACTGGAAAGATTTATATTGCTGAGGATTCTGGGCTCATAAAGGAAACATACTGAATGGAAAAATCTTGGGAAATGTGAAAGATAGAAGTCTAGAAAGCCTTAATTTTCAATTTGAACTGTTAAGTACAAAGCTTCACGCCATATCTCATTTTGAACATTTTAGAAGTTGTTTATGTCTGGAAGAGAGCTATTTCACCTATGTTTTAAAAAAAACCTTATTTGCAAAATTTAGTGCTCAAAACAGTTCAGCGTATCTTTAATTTTAAGACTGAAACATTCTGATCTTAAAATAGGCTGCTGTGTATATCCCAAAAGTGGTTCAGAACAAAAATAAAACTGTCAATTTGCAGAACACTTTCAATATACTTGAAATGGATGTTTTGATGGTGTAAATATTTTGACAACTGAACAAGCCATTCTGAGGTTGGAATATTTCAACATCAAAACATTATGTGGAAAATATAGATACTACATATACGTATCTAAAATGTCTGAAATATCTAAAAGGGGATACAATCAATTAAATCATGTTTTTAAATATGTGCAGGATAATGATTTAGCATTTGACTAAAACTTAAATGCCTCCCCAAAAAATAACAAGCCACGCAAGTAAGAAAGAGATAATTTTAAAGAAAGTTTAAAATGCCACATTTTCTTTTTCTAGTCATGACCATTTTCTTCATTACTGTCAATTTTTTAAAGGATACAATCTGCCAGCATCACATGGTCCTTGAAAATTGTATACCTATAATATATATAAAAATATAAGTATAAAAATAATAGTTGTAGCTTTTACACACTTCAGTAAAAATAAGTCAATAATTATCACAATCAATACAGTCAGGTCTTGACTTATAACCCTAATGGAGCCTGCCTATCACAGTCATAAGTTGTGATCATCATAAAACAGACCTAATTTTATGACCTTTTTCATAGAGGCAATTCATTCATGTGATCATGAGGGAGGGGGGAGAACCACCATAACTTCAAATATTGGTCATACGTAAATAAGTTAAGTTCATCATAACTTTGAACAGCCGATAAGTGACTGGTCATAAGTTGAAGATTGCCCGTATAAACAATCACAATAAAATGAAGGGCCAATCAGCATTAAAGAGCTGGCACTGTGGGGACCATCACAAATTTGTTCGTTCCAAAGTAAAAGAACTCATTCATTAAATTTTATCAATTTAAATACTTATACAGATTATCAATCTGCTGCTAAGTCACAATTCAATTTCTCTTTCAAGCATGAATCTCAGTTTGTTACAATTTATTCCATTTTCATCAATTACAGTCTGCAGTGGCTTCTTCCTAAACTATGAGATACAAATAGTCCTTGACCTACAATTGTAATGGAGTCATTAAGCCAGGAATCACATTATTGTGTTGCTTAACAACTCCGTCCATGCTTTTCCTGATGTGGTCAGTAAGTGGAGCAGGGTCATGGAAGCCCTAGGAGACCTAGAGCAGGCCCAACTCACAAGTTGGCCACACCAAGGCGCCCCATGCTGAGTTTCCTGCCTCTCTGGGTCTCCAAACCTTTGGCCTGCTTTCTTGCTCCATCTGTCCCACCAGGCCTTGGGCGTGCTTCCCATCCTGCTGAATCCCATATCCTCTTTCCCACGTCCCGTCACTCATCAGTCACTTGCCTTTTACTGTAGATCTTCTAGAAGCAGTTGCTTCAGTGTGTGGCTTTCCTACACTGCGTGACTCCATCTCAGAAGCGGACACCATTTTGGAACAGCCCCAATTAATTGCAGCTGTTCCAAAATTGGTGCCCATTTCCAGGACAAAGTGGCAAAGTGGCCTCCACTATGCAGGAAAGTCACACAGCACAATAGCTACTTCAAGAAGATCTACAGTAAAGACTTCCGGCTTGACTTCCGGTGCTGATGACAGCCCCTTTTGAGGGCTGCCGGTACCGCTGCTTGTTTTGTCGGGGGGGCAGCGTTCAGCGGCTGCCCCCACCGGCAAGTTGCTGACCCCTTGGCCGAAGGGGGGTCAGAGCATCCCAGCCGTGGTCAGCATTCCCTCAGACCCCCAGATCGTCCAAATCCGGGGGCTGAATGGGAGGCCCCCTGAGTGCTGGGAAAATGGCTCCGAGCGGCGGTGCTTACCTGCCTCTGGCAGGGCAAGGCACCGGAGCCAACTGTTGCAGTTTTAAGAAGATTAAAAAGGTTTCACTTATGATGCAAACGGAAC
>JANHFM010003002.1:55013-71180 GCA_032468115.1 Grayia smithii
ACACCATCATCCCGGACATTCTTCTTCATTCCAAATGTCTCTTTTCTTTTTATGTACACCGAGAGAGTAATGCACCAAGACAAATTCCATGTGTGTCCAATCACACTTGGCCAATAAAGAATTCTATTCTATTCTATTCTAAAATACCAGGAATATAAGACTGCACCAGGATTTTTTTTAAAAAAGTTACCAGCAGAGGGCAGTGGCAAACATGTCCATATTTCTGTCAAGAAAATAACATGGACATGTTTATGAAACATTATTATTGAACTTGAAGTCAAAGGAGATTTTACCTCTTGTCACCTGAAGTCACTGATAATCTTACCTGATTTTCTCAGCTCAGTTTATATGTGTGTGATTCACTAATTGTAAGTAAGCTTTTCAGATCCTTTTGCAAAGAACAGTAGAAACATTCTTTAAATAAACAGGAAATCTTCTTGAGAGCTACATAATCTGACAGCCATCACCACATTTCAATGAGGTTAATTCCATTGATTCAAGTATGCATTGTGTAAAGAAGTAGTTTATAGCAGTCTTAATTCTGTAATCAATTTCACTGGATAAACCCACACTCTAGGGATTTACCAGACATGTAACTGTTCCCGATTGCTTTTTCCAAGTCTGTATTCAACTCTCAACAATTAAAAAAACCTATAAGCCAAAAGCAGCTGTGTTATAATCAGACCAATCCTTGTTATCTCACTCACTATCTGGGAGGATCACATAGAATTCCTAGCTTTAGAATCCCTCTCCCTTTCTGTTTTAGAACAGGAGTCAGACATCCCATTCTGTCAGGGCTCCAGCAGAAATACAAACCTCAACTTCTTTTCCTTATGATGTTCAACAAAAACCCCATCAAGCATTTTAGGAGGCTTTCAGTAGATGTGTGCATGCAAAAAGCAACTCCTCAATTGAGCATAAGCAGAAACGCAAAATAAACAAACTTATTACAATCTGCAAAAACAGAAAAAGTCCTGCTGGTAGAAATCCGTATACAAATAATTTTATTTTTATGAAGAAAAAGTATGGAAGAACAAAAGAAAAGAAAATCTACCATCACCATCATTTGATGAGAAGGACAATTAAAATAGCAACAAACTGTATCACAATGAAGCAAGAGAGGCATATAAAAACAAAACTTGTAACTTATCTTTTCTATTCTATTCTGCAATATTCTAATACACTTACTTTTCTGTTTGTTGCAATCTAATCTTGCAAGCATGTTTTAACTCTTCCAGAGGGATGATTTAACTTTCCCCTCTTCTCAGCATCCTTTTATTTTTCCACAGACATCAATTCTCTGGCCTGTCATTGGTAAAACCACCCCCAGCATCAGCTTCCAGGACTACACTCCCTTGTGTAGATGCCAACTCAGGTGAAGGCCATCATACTTCACTACAAGCTCATAAAATTATAGCTCTGCAGCTCCCAAGCTGCGAAACTCAAAATGCTATTTTTGTTAACAAAAAAAAATGCCCTTGACAGTTGTGATGACTAAAAGATAATGAGTCCTTCCTAACACCACGTTCTTCAGAGTGCAGAAACAGATTGTAGCTTTTCAGTCTGAGTTAGGAGGATTGGCAGAGATTCTAATTTTTGTTACAGCCTTTCATTCAAAGATAGCTTTCAAATTTCTGCACCTATTACTTTACAGTGAAAATAACTAAAAATGAAGAGAACAAAGCAGCAGAATTTCCAAACTCTGAAAGCAGTGATGTCAACTAAATAACTGCTATACAATAAATCTTCCTATGTGACAGTGATACTAAAATGTTTATGTTCACTCCACCCATCAAGGTAGGTGGAATTTTTGATCTTATGCCTAGCATTTGTTTAGCAAATTCATTGTTAGTCCAAGTACTACGCATGTGATATTAAATGTCTATTGTATCATCAGCTGGGGAGAGATAACCCATAGGATCATAAGAGATGATAAGGAATTTAATTATGAACCCTTCTTTTTGTGATCCTGAAGAAAAACATATTTTCTTAAACTATTGTTTGCCTTGGGAAGAGTCAATTCCTATTTCTATTCATGCTACTGGTGTATTAACAACAGAGTAAACATCCTCTTTGGAAAAAGCATTATTTTTAGAGAGCTGATAATAGAAAAAGATTACATTCTCATTACACACTACTATGATTTTGTACCTAATTGTAATTTAAAACTCTGCACACTGGATACAAAGAAATATTTAAGTTATATGTGGTTGTCCCAAAAGTGCTTTTCCCAAAATAATTGAGATTCTTCATAGACATTCATATGTAGTTTTGATCTTAACTTGTCTGGGTTCTATGCAAACATTTCTAATTGATGAATCACAAAATAATATAAATTAAATAAGATGTTGGATCCTTAAACATCTTGTGTTTCATCAAACATCCTGTTTGCTTTCTAATTTGGGTAAGTTGCATGACCAAATCAAGAGCAAATCAATTTCAATTTTAAAAAGGAACCAAAAATATTTTTTTAATAAAGAAGAAAGGTTGATCTGAATGGTAATATCAACATTTTCCTAGCATTTTTTCTATTGTTTTACTAATTTACTTCTTTACTAGTTAGCAAAGTAGGAACAATATAAATATAAATTATCTAATTGTCAAAAATTCAATGGCTGTCAGATATTCAATTATCCATAAGAATACAAATATCTAGTTAAACATGATGGGGTTTTTTGCTCAAATATGCTAATTTGGGCACTAGTGCTATTTTAAATTTAATCTCCTCATACTCTCACTTTAGATTTTAATATGTACCACTTCATTTACTTTAAAATGTGGTTAAAAAGAAAATTATTGGGAGAAAATTTCTGCTGATCAGAGTCTTGTTTTTCCCCTCAAAATCTTATCTTGACCATAGGTACTTTTACCAGGTATCTGCAGAAAACTGATAGAAAACTGTGTCCATTAAAAACAAAATCACCAATAAACTACATAGAATCTGCTCTATGTATTATGTCTAAACATAGTATACAAATGTAGGTAATCACACAGGACAATATATATTGTCTCAATCCTAAAGCTCAAAGTACTGAAGTATCGCAATTCTGATGGAAGTTTATTCTCTACATGCTGCACTATCTCTAGATCGGGGTGACAAACTTGAATTCATTGACGGCTACATCAGGTTTGTGTTTAACCTTGGGGATGCAATGGGCATGACCAGGGTGGGTATGGCCAGTTCGACGTCACTCATGTTGGGGGCACCTGTGGTGGCCTGAAAGCTCTGCCAGAAAAAATGGGCTCCCAAGCTCTGTTCTTGGCTGCGACGGCCTCCTGCAGTCTTCTGCCAGTGAAAATGGAAAGGCTGTGTGCAGCCCTCCCAAATCCTGTTTTCACTGGCAGAGGCACCAAGGGCCAGTCCTTCGCTGTTTCCAGGGTGACCCCACAGGACAGATCTAAGCACCCCATGGGCCAAATCCGGCCCCTAGGCCTTGAGTTTGACACCCCGGCTCTAGAAGAGTAAGACAGTCACAGAAATATGCTGAGCAGTGGTTTCAAAATAATGTTTTCCAAAATGGCCCTTGGAATTTCTTGCATAGCCTTTCTTTGTACGTTTACAAAACTTTCATTCAGAAGTCCTTCCCAAGGAGTTCAATGCAAGACTCAATTCATATTCATTGGACATGAAAATAATCCCTGTGTATTGTTAAACTCTAACAAAGCAATGTGCCCAAATGTAGACATGAATAGAAATATGTTTACACATTGTACTAAATTTTATAAAATGAGAAGGAAAGTGGCATGCAGGATGCAAATGACTTGGGTATTTCATGCTGCAGTTAAATGGCATGTTTTGGTAGCAATTACTCAAATAATATACTAAAAGTCTGATAGGCATTGTTACATCATGATAAGGCTATGTAAATTTCAGCATACAAAAAAAATATTAGTATGACATATTGGTATCACAATAAATTTTTGACAGGTATAATATAGCAATAAATTTGAATAGAATTGATAGGATATACTTACAATAAGATTTATACAGAATTACAAAAAGGGTGTGTTGAACTGAATCTTGTTTAATGAATATTTATTCCTAAGTTTCATATTTAAGTTTAATAAAAATAATAATAAATGTGGATAATAGAATATCTTGCAAATGTTCATACATATTCCATCCTTCATATGTAGAAAAATCTTAAAGAAGAGTGTCACATTTAAACAATCTATGCATAGGAAACTCTTCTTAGTATCTTAGTCATTGATAAAAAAAGAACAGTCAGATAAAAAAAGGTTTAAGCTGCTATGTACTTAGTGTACCAAAAATATATAAAAATAAATGCCAGTCCTTCTAACCAAAAGCCAACATGACCAACAATCTTGCATTATTAGTGTCTTTACAGAAAGTTAAATCTTATGTTTGTTTTTTGGATCTATTTTCCTGATGTGTTTAGCATGTTAATTAAACTGTGACCTGACAATGCCCTCCATTTTTCAAGTTTTATACAAAGAAGCCCTTTTCAAAGCTAGAATGGGTACCCTACAGCCCCAAATCTAATTGTGAGCAGTTTTTGGCCTCATTTCAAAAGCTCTGTATAAGGAATCAATTGAGACCTTTCCCAAGAGCAATCTGTTGTTCTCCTGGCAGTCTGACATAGAAGGAGCTAAATTAAAGACTTCAAAAAGAAGACAAAAGGAGATGACAAAGAAAATGAATGGAGGGGTGGAGAGATTGAAGATTTTAAGAAGAGCTATGTCACTGCTTAATCTAAACTCTGGATCATTTTACTATTCTTCTGCGCTCCAATACATTATCCACAAAGCAATAGACTATTTCTGCATTAATGTATTTCAGGATTTTCGTTCAATTTGTGCTATACGCTCACAATTACTAGACTAATTAATCAGAATTATTATTTAATTATAAAAATATTATTTTCTTTTTTAATACAAATCTGTAGTTTTATTACATCAAGACTACCTCAAATGGTTCTGGATCTATACACAATAATCCTCTATGAATAAAACAGCACTGTTCATGGGAATAGATTGACTTTAGTCTATCTATCAATCTGACAATAGCCATTTATTGTATTTTAGCTGCCATTATTTTTCAATGCATTTTACAAACTCTTTGCAGGTTATGGCAGCTTCATCTTCTGTTTGACACTCTGATACCCCAAATTCTGTATATTCAGCATATATTTTTCTATGAAACAGCTATTCTAAACTGAAAGCTAATAAAAAGTCTACAATTTAAATTAAATGCAGAATAGGAATAAATTTATAGATATAATCTAGGAAAGCAGAATATGTAATCCTTGTTAAAATGTCCTTTCTGTAATTACATGCTGCTTCACTCCTAATAATGGTGGGTTATTTTAAAATTGTCAAAAATATTTATAAACAAAGAGACAACACAAAAAACAAAAGAAAAGAAAGATGGCAGAGAAAACAAACTTGGATTGGAACAAACAAAAAGAAGCAAACATCATTGTCTGGCCTGGACCAAAGCCATACCTTCAGGGCCCTTTGAAATACCAGTGGGGTGGGAGCCATTTGAATCTTGGGAAGCAACCTCATTTTACTATGCAGTTCTAGCATGCCAATAGATGGCAGATGGGAGACAGGTGGTTCCTCAAGTAACCAGGTTCTATATTATAGAGGCTTTATAAACAGTGATAAGCATTGGATCATATCTAGAAGCAAACTTGTAGTCAACACTGTTCAAGAAGCAGAGTTGTAAAAGGTACACCAGATGAAATTGAGCAAAGGTAAGGGCCCTAGATAGGCATCACCACTTGAAGCGCCATCCCATCTAAAACCAATGATGGAATATTCCCAGATCTGGGTGGTTCAAATACCCACAACCCCTCGATCTTGGTAGGACTAAGTCAGAGACCTTCCATGCCAACCAAATGCATAAAATATAATATTACATAATATAGTACTGTGTTGGCGAACCTATGGCATGCGTGCCGGAAGTGGCACATAGAGCCATTTTTCCAGGCACGTGAGCCATTGCCAAACTCACCTGAAGCTGCATATGTGTGCACGTCCCAGCTGCTGTTCAGGCCTCTGGTGCACATGTGCGCAATTGAGGGGAGCCAGTTGGTCTTCAGAGATCTCCTGTGCATGCGCGTGTGTTTGAGCATGCATGCAAGATGACTGGTGTGCAGCGTGCGCATGCACAGATGAGGATATTGCACACACAGCACAGGGTGGAGTGTGCACGTGAAAGCTGTGTGCATGCGCAGATGGCGTTGTTGCATATGCAGCACAGGATGGGGCGCCCATGAGAAGCTGTGTGCATGCACAGGTGCAGTGTTGGGTTGCTCCCGGTTTGGCCCGGTTCGTGCAATCCGGTAGTGGTGACGTCACCGAACCGGTTCTCCGCGGCCGGGAGCTGGGCCCACCCCCGTGCCCGTACTTACTTTTTTCTCCATTTTTCTCCATTTTTCTGCTCTGCGCATGCGCAGAGCGCTTGTTTTGAGTTTTTTTCAGGTAGATTAGTTACTGCACATGCGTGGAGTGTGCGTTCAGCACGTGTGAGCGAAGCCAGCGCGCATGCTGAATGCGCAAAGTGTGTGTATGAAGAAAACCGGTAGTAAAGGTAGTAGAACCCACCCCTGCACAGGTGGTACGGTTGCATGTGCAGCACATGGGGGGGAGTCACGCATTCCTGCTGATGGCATGTGAACTTGCGCAGCGCGCAAAGCACGTTCCTGTTCGGCACTCGGTAAGTAAAAGGTTTGCAAAGGTTCACCACCACTGATATAGTAGTTTATCAGTTGTTAAGCTACTATGAACATAAATTTGTTCACGTTGTAAAATTCACAAGCATTTTCAATATGTGAGGTCCAACTTATAACCTGGTCATAGCTAAACTGTCTATTCTGAAGTTCAGAAAGGAATTCAAAACAAACATATCTTAGTACTACGGTATCCATTCTCCTCACTCATGTCAAAAGAGTTGCCAGTTTCTTTTACCCTGGTTGCCTCTGTCAGCATCCTAGGCATAAGAAAGAAGCTTTTTGTGTTAAAACCCTTTAGTTGCAAATCTAAGAAGAATTATTTAGGCCAGAAAATCTGAAAACAGAAATGAGTGGTAGAGAATGATGGAATAGCATTTTTCCACTGTATTTTTCCTGTTTATCGTACGGAATGAGGTGTCTCCATTATGCTAAAAAAAGACTCAGTTAAGAATAATCCCCAATTACAACATCATTTAGAATAAAAGATCTTTTGGCCTGAGGCAGGAGAATATTTAAGAAAATATAGATTGTCAGGCATTGAATTTTCTCCTTTTGTCTAATTTTTTAAGAAGCCTGAGATTTGGTTGAGTGCAATTTTGAATTTCTTTTGAGCTGTCTATGTAGATTTTTTTTCTACAGTCTTATGTAGGACATTTAAAAATATGAAAACAAAAGAGAATTCCATATTTCATCTACTTTACTTTTCTGTTTGGTAACTGTACATCTTTTCTAAAGTTAACTTCATATTTATCATTCAAAGGAAAAGACATTCTAGAAGGAAAATGCAAATTCAAAAAAAATTGGCTCTGAAATCCATTCATATTATTCATGACCTCTTACTAAAAGTATTCCTTGCTCTGCCATTGGTTAATGGACTGCCCTTCCACATCTGACCTACTATAAAGTAGCACAAACTTTGCAGATGACTTAAAGGAAGTTAAATGAGTCTTCAGATAGATGACATCAGTTGGACTTTTTTGAAGAGAAAAATCATTCTGTCATGAAGCAGCCTTAGATAAGAAACAGAGATACTTCCTGCAAACTTAATTAGCTTAGATTAATTGGAAAGTTTTAAACAAGACATTTCTCAACATTTGTATTATATTTTATTTAAAGAATAGATAGTTGGTGTTTTTATTAGGGTTTTCTTTTTGTTTTATCTATGTTTAATGACAGTAGTTCTCAACCCAATGGTTTGAGATCCCTGAGGGCAGGGGGACAATATTATCACATAAGTTCTATGAAGGCTTGAAGAAATGTTATGATTTAAATCTTGAATTAAATATTGGTGGTCTGTGGCAATCGTGAACACAAAAAGTATATAAAGTATAAAAAGTATATATACAAAAAGTATCCATTGTTCTAGTGAACATAATTTCTAGACAATAAATAAATAAATAAAAATATTTTCATGCATATTGGTACATTGTACACAGAAGAGTATGTAAATCTATAAAGACAATTCTCCATTGATTCATTATTTCTTTTTCAAAAGTAGTTTTAATGACATCAAAAGGTTATCTGCATAAATGTGGGAAATAAACTGATGCAAAAATGCAGATGTTATTTTTCCCTCTTTGCAATAAATCAGATCGATTAAAACAAATCTAGATTCACTCAGATCTTTCTCACAGCAATCATGCACTTAACTGTATCTGACTTTCTTCTTGAAGAAATAAACCTAAATGCTAAAATGTATGAGAATCTCTTAAAACTTGACAGTGACCATAAGCAGAAAGATGCTCAGCTTGAAATCTTAATTAATTCGTTTAATTACTGACATTCAAAATTTAATTCGTTTTATTACATTTTTCATAATAAATATCTGGTATCCATTATTGACATTCTTTGGAAATTTCTCACCATAGAAAGGTCAAAAAAAATGAGCTAATGCATTGTTAATAGAATGCACAAGATGAGCCAGTAGAAAAATCTAATATACAAAATATTATTAATACTAATTTCTAGTTATTACAAAGCAGCCTCTTTACATGTATATCATGTATCCCATACATGACTTTAATTAAGATCTAACTTATTCATGACTATAATTCAAATCTAAATGCTAGTCAAGTGAAATCAGTGTAATTAGTCCCAGGGGGAATTTATATGAGAACAAGAGTTTCTTTTCATGTTTATGTTTAGGCAAACAGAAAGAGACTTTGGAACTTTAAAAACCTTTGTGAAGTTGCAAGAATAAAAACTTTGCAACATAGTAAAAGTCCATTTAGTTCCATTCCTTTATTGTGGCATACTACATAGAGCAAAACTGGAAAATGACAAACCACCATAAAAGCTCATAATTTTTTTGTAGTTGGTTATTTGATAAAAAGGAAATTAGAATTTATAAGTTTAACTAGTTGAATGAATTTTAATTTTTAGAAGATTTAGAAAGTTGATAGTCCAAAGTCATATTTGATTATTTCCAAACTCTATATGAGGATAGTCATTGCTGTTATCTATATATAATAAGAAACGGCAAGACATTTCCACAACAGAAAAGAGCACAATTACTAAGAGGTGCATTACCAGAGAAAGCATGATTTTGAGACTCAGTTTGATTAATAAGATATCAGATTTATATAGAAATCTTCCAATTGTCCTAGTAAAGTGCTTTCTCAACAGCAAATCATTCCGTATCCTAGAATACCAAGAGATTTCAAAGGCCAACCTCAAAGTTTCTGCAATAGATGTTAAATCTTTGGATGGAACAGATTATGAAAAGGCCATTATCTGAGAGGTTTTGAGGAATGGATTGCACATTTGTACAGAACTAGAAGAAATAACCCAAAACAATACAATTAATTTATCCTTTGTGCCTACCTCCTATATTGAAATATAGAAATATTCAGAAGACTACTGACCTATCTAGATCAATATTGTCAAATGTTTCTAACACTTCAAAGTTTTCAACCAGAAATCATTTATGATCTTTCCTGGCGATATCAGATATTGTCTATGCATTTGAATTCTACAATTAGATTTAGTATATTTTTTAAAAGAAAGTTTTCAA
Organism: Grayia smithii; assembly: GCA_032468115.1. NCBI lineage: Eukaryota > Metazoa > Chordata > Lepidosauria > Squamata > Grayiidae > Grayia > Grayia smithii. The sequence goes on from JANHFM010003002.1 coordinate 64,728, forward strand.
TGGCTGTAGTATCAAGAAGAAATAAGAATATAAAAAAGTTTGTACAAGCTTTCATTCATGATATTCTAGCTGATTAAATATAAAAACAAGAAGCCAATAAATGTGGACTGTATGTTTTTTCATGGGGGATTGTTTACCATTAATTCAATACTGACTTGTAGTGTCTTCAGTGAAGTGAATTATAGAATTATAGAATCATGGGCCTGGATGGGACCTTGGTGGTATTTTAGTCCAACCCTTGCCCCAGCAGGAGTCTTCATAGAATCTAAGGCAAATGTTCATTTTTTCTTGAAAACCTCTAGCAATGGAGCACTTACCACACTTCAAGGCAAGTTATTCCATAGCTTCATAATTTTCACTGTTATAAGAATATCCTAATTTCTATTATTTTGGCAAAGAGTAGAACTATTAAAGCAACAAACAATATATCCATTGATCTATCCTAAAGAAATAAAAATAAAATTGATTTAATTTAAAATAAAACTTTAAAATTTAATAAAAGTTCACTGTATTAAATTATCCTTACATTGATACATAACTGTTCTAAATTTCATAAATAAGGAAGTATTTAAAAATCAATAGAAAATTATCTTCATTTTCTGTGAACTTAATATAAAAGTTGCCAGGTGACAGTATATCTATTAAAATGAATATTGCCTTATATTTTCATGCTCATTTCTTTCACTTAACTGTATATCTATTATTTATTTCTATATATTAAATTGTATAGTTTGAGCCATTGATGTGATCTTAAGTATATTTTATAACTGAGTCATGAGTATTATTTCTATCAAAAATCTGAAATCTATTCCTTTAGAATCTTACACTTGATGTCCCGTCACTTATTTTTGACTGGATATCCCAGCATCTTGGTCAAGCAATCCAGAATATTTGAATTGTATTAGGAAGGGGAGACCTGTTTACATACATTACTTTTTATCAGTCTATTTTATTTATTATTAAATTTCTGTGCTGCCCATCAGCCCTACAAGGGCTGATGGGATTCAATTCAGTTGTTCAATCCATCTTCCACTGTCATTACATTCTTCATTATCCAGCTAAATGTATGGCATATGCTTACTTCTAGTTGTTCATGGATTTTAATTCAAAATCAAGCATAAAAACTGGAAGTCTATTCCAAAGGCCATTCATGTTTAGCTATTATTACAATAGCTAACAGCCATAGAAATGGTCATGATTTTTCTCCTCTAAAGAAAAGATTGAAGCAAATGGGAGTTCTTGCGTCTTCCTCACCAACTTGTGGATTCTAGCAGGAGTCTGCTCTAGCAAGAGTCTTCCTCACCAACTTGTGGATTCTAGCACTGTTAGTGTGAAAATTAAATGCAGATGTTTGAGATATGAACATTAATAGGAGTACAAAATTATTTAATGAGGATTAAGCACTGTATAAACTTCATGTCAATTGTGCAGGGGAAGAAAGTTCTGGCTTACTGCTTTTATGCCCATTGAGACATATGGAAAAAAAGATGTTCTATGTTGGCTTCAGAGGATTCTCCAAGCAGATTTTGGGGGGTGGGGGGAAGGTGGCATATGCCATAATATCACCCAAGAGATCAGAAAACACCATATGCATGAAAGATATGGTATGTTTTGAAGCACAGATTCAGATAAGAAAGGTAGTTTTTTTAATGCTAGTATTCCAAACCAAACAATATGACTTCACCATTTCCAAAACAAAACAAAGTTTTATGAACAATCACTTCTTGAAATTGTCAAATGAGATGTATTGATTTTAGGGTATGTAAATTTTTTAAATTATTTTTTGCTTTCTCTCAAGGTTGTATACAACTTTGGAAAACTAATGTTGAAAATTACATTACATTACTTTTTCATAGATGTATGGAGATATAAACATCTCCTTTTCTTTTTTTCTCCTTCTCCAAAAACATTTAAGAAAAGATATGTGCTAGATGTTGACTTTGTTGCTAAGCTCATGTCAATGGAATTGCTCTATTCATCTATAAAGAACACATTCCAATAGGCTTATAGATGCAATTTTAACTATTGATCAGAAAAGTGAATACTGAACTATATTATTACTATAACATGATATTCAATAGAAGTGCCAATCTGAATTAAAGAGCTTCTTCCAAACCAATTTGCCACCTGATTTTCTTTATTCACAGCATAGGAACCCAGGAAAGTGTTTATAAGAGATATATTCATTCTATAAGATAGAAAGCTACTCAAAAATGGAACAATGTATTGATGAACAATTTGGGGAAAATTGAAACAAAACACAAACATAACCTAATGTTAAACATATAACAAAAAAACTAAGGATAGTCATATTCACTTAAATGTGGAATCATGAAAAAGAGAAAGAGAAAGTAGGAATTTTATTAAATATGTTAGAAGGTAATAAACAAGACAGATTATTGGTTTAATAACTGAGAATGGGAGAAAAGAGCTATTAATTTAATCTGGATAGCAAGAGATATATCTCATCTGCAGATGAGATGAGAAATCAACTTGTTAAATAAGATTCTGGAGGAAATCTTCATAAAGCCAATTAACTCAAGTAATTAAACAAATAAATCAGTGTCATACATTATCTTCATCATGTCAAGTAACTTTTATATCTGATTTATAAAGAAGGGAGTGATTCAGTGCCCAGAATTATAGAGACCTATATATTTACTGGAAGATTGAATAGGATTAAATAGTCCTCTACTAGGAATAATAAGCTCTGAACAAATGGTATTTGTCCAAGAGAGATCTCTAAAGGACAATGTATGATGCATCTTGAATGCTTTTGATGGTACCACTCAAAAAATAAGAGAAAGCAGAGACTATTTTCTTAATGGAGTAAAAAAGCCTTTAGACTGGTTCTTTTATTCTGTCATCATTAAAGATGAATTCTGGTCCAAACCTTTTACCACTGATTGGAAATAATTTGACCTTTTCATGTGTTCAAATCTGCTGTATCACAAAAGAACAAAATAAGGGTGCCCTCTTTACTGGCTCTTGAACTATTTGCAAGAAAGATTCAGCAGAATAGTAAATTTCCAGAATTAAATGGCAAATAAGAATATAAATTAACATATATACTAATGATATTGTACTTAACACTTCTCTACATTTGCTAATGGAATATAAACAGCATCACATTAGGAACATTCACATTATCAACAGCATATTCAGTAAGAAAAAAACACTTATTTAGAAAATTTATAGGGCTGCCCACTCACTCTACTGACTTTGGGAGGCTTACAAAAGTATGATTAAATGGAATTTATCCAAAGATGAACAATATTTCAAATAAATAACAGGGTTTAACATTATATTTAAACCAATTATATCCTCAGAAATTAATTAACTGGAAATAATAAGCATTCATTTGAAAAAAATAATTATTTGCAGATTTAGAAGAGCCAGATAGGCAGGCATATTCAAATGGAAAATGATAAACCTACTTTAGCTAGAAAGAATAACAGTAAAAATGATTATTAAAAGTTAATTTCCTACTACAAATAATCTGATAAAAATTACTGAAAAGTTCAGTAATGAGCAGCAAAAACAAGTAATTAAATCTAATTAAATAAACAGCTAGGAATTAAATTTTACAAGAAGGTAAGATAAACTGAACTAAATCTGAAGTTATACTATAAGGCTGCTTATTTGAACTGGATTACAGACTGGATTATACCACAACATGATTGTGTCACTCAAAGAAAAAGGACATAGAGAAGGTCTACATAAATATCTTTGGATCAATAGGAAAAGAATAAACTACCAGTATTAAAAGAAAACCTCCACTCTATTAGAAGTGGTTCATTAAAAGTACGGGATACACAAACACACACATGCAGATATACAAATATAAATCCAAGTAGGTTTATTTCTATTCTATAAGAATTTATATGCAAATTGGTACTAATATGCAATTCAGAAGCTGAACAAGTGAAATGGATGTAGCTTAAACAGGACTGTTTATTTGCTTAGGAATAAATGGAAATAAATATCAAATTCATGATGAATCTTAGTGAATTTTCACAAACAGAAATTTGATTAAGATGATCTTCTTCTAATACATTATCCCTCTGATAGATAATATACATTCAATAAATTATTTAAAACATAAAAATATTTGTTTTACTATACATCCGCCCATATTAGGCCATCTTTGGAATCAATAATTTTAAATTCCCATTTTAAAGAAAGTTGTTGAGAAGTCATTGCAGCTGCAGGGAGCCCTGGAGGAAACAAATCCGTTTTAGTCAGGTTTTGGATCACAGTTTAGTATGGAAATAAGCTTGGTGATACATGGAATGAAGTGGAAGAACTGGGGTAAAGATGTAAATTCAGCCTTGGACCCTTGACCATAATATCTTCTGAACTGGCTGCACTGGTTGGAAAATGGGGAGAGACAGCTTTATGGTAGTTTATTTTTTCCTTTTGGTGGTGGTAGTGGGGGTTTCAGCTAAAATGGTTGGGTATTGGTTAAAAGAAAGAAGTATCAATATATATATATATATATTAATATTTTTTTCCAGTGCAACAGAGCATCTAAAGAGCAAATAGACAGTTTGCAGAGAAGATGTATGGAAAAAGGTCAATTGGTGCATATAATCCTATGCTTTGTTTAGTAATTCAATGGCTTATTTTTCTTAATTAAATGTAAAAAGGACACAATTTCACGAGGCATAGGCTACATCAAGTGATAAGGAAAAAGAAATACTGCACTAAAAACTGTACTTAATATTTAAGCTTGCAAGCTAAAATATTTTGCTAACATCTAGGGAAAAAATCTCTGAAATATCCCTTTGTTAGATTAAAGCAGACTGCTGCCTAAAATATGTTAACAAGCAAGTTACAGTCATGTTAATAGAATTTATTTGTTGTTATTAAGTTACTCTTTCCTTTATGTTCCCTTAAAAGAGAGAAAGAGAGGGGGAGGCTTCTATTTTTCTCAGATAATGCTGTTCTGAAGAAGAAACCATTATGATATATCGTATCAGGCAATTATGAAAAATAGGTCAAAAAAGCTGAGACTATTCAAATATCATTCTCAAGTTCCAAAAATCAATCACCAACATTGCTCAGAAAATAAAAAGAAACTTTCCAGACCCAGGGGACAGGTGAACGAAGAGGAGCTCTTTCTAGAGAACTTCAATGGCTTTTCATGAAAGCAATATTGACTCTCAATTACCTAGTGATAGACTATTGTTAAAAGGAACAAAGAAGTGTCACCTGGAGAATATCTTTCTCTAAATAGCACTTTTTATTTACTTACATGCTATCTGATATTGTGATCTGGATTGTTGATTTAATCTAAACTTCAAAAGACATACACATCAATAGTTCCAGGAGTGGGGGGGGGGGAGATGCTAGAAAAGAAGCATTTTGCAAATTTTAGTATACAAAATCTATGGTGGCATCATGCAGATCCATGTTCCTTCATTGGTCAAAAATTGATATAAGTCAAGCATACCTATGGAACTTTAAGATTTGGCCTAGCTTCATTACTGAATTATGTACAGCACCATAGAAAGAACTACGTACATAGCTGTAAAAGTTAACAGCCAAAATGCTTCATTATGAATGAAAAAAAAAGAAAGGAACAGTTTGTGGAATATATGCAAATAATTGAAATCCATATAGAAATAGTTTAGTATCAATACATTCTATTTCTTCTGAGCAATATGTACTGATAACTCCAAATATGAGTAAAACATGAGCAAAATGCACTTTGTAGTGTTTGTGTTTCACATTCTATCCTGGCTTTGGTAGCTGTTTTTTGTAGTTAGCCAGCCTTGCTTCATTATTTTATGGCTCCTTCCCAAAAGTCATGTTCAATCCTGGCAAGATGCCAAGCAGTTGGCTACTATCCTTTCTGTTTCATCTATCAAAAACAATGTGTTCCTGCAGCTCTTGAAGCGCGAATTAGATTTCTGAGTAGGATGTTGAAAATCAGGATTGCTATGAGCAGCTTTCTCCAAAATACTATTGCATTTTTGCTAAATGGAACAGTTAAGCAAGTTAAGCTGAACAGACATTAAACAAACTGTGTTATAATATCCTGCCTTGCATCTGTTTTTTTTATAAACATCGATAATTTCCATTTCTAGAACAGATGCTGTTTTTAGAGAAAAGTTGTTATTTCACATTTGAATTTTGTAACAAGCCTTAAATGGATACTCACTGACTGTCTAGTCCTAGCAATGAGTTTATTTTTAACTTTCTCAAAGAAAAAAAACTAGCTCTGTTCACGTTTATTTATCTCAGTTCTTCAGACTCTTTAATTCATTGAGTTTCTCTGTAGATCTCTTATCTTTTGGCTTATTTTTTATTATTATTTATGTCCTGATGCCTGGAGGCGGTGCAGGTCTGGATGGGTAGGAACAGGCTTAGGCTCAATCCCTCCAAGACCGAGTGGCTGTGGATATCTGCGTCCCGAGCCCAAGAGATACCATCACTCTTGATTGGGGG
>JANHFM010003002.1:83784-94107 GCA_032468115.1 Grayia smithii
TGATATCAGTTCATGGGAGGTTTTGTTTGTTTGTTTGATTTGTGTTTTGTAGTTTAGCAGATTGGATGAACCTAGCCTATCTAGTTATTCATTTAACTCAATCCAGGACCAATCATAAAAGTAAAGTACAACAAATATGGTAAATAAAATAAAATATTTGGTTCATTAACAGAAATGCTGGATCAGCTTAGAAAACAATGAACTCAATCAGTGTGAACTTCATAAGTTCACAACTTATTATATCCCAAGAAACTTGGGCAGAGATGTGTCTAGGAGTATTAAATGCAAAGCCAACTGATCACTATAATTGGCAGTACCTTCCATCCAGGTTTGTTGCTCTCACAGCTGCAAAAACTTTTGTTTTCAAAGGTAGTCCTGTGTTAGGTATAATCAACTGTTGGCTATAGGTAGAGTCCTACAAGAAGATAGTAAATGCAAATATTGTAGCAATGTCATAACATAGAAGTCACAGTGAAATTACAGAAATGTAAAATGGAATGTTTTCTAATAGAAAAGAAATAAGAGAATTCATAGTTCTCTGCATGGCAAAGGAGAACACTCCTTTTAAATATCAGTGGAAATCCTAGGAATTTATCTCCTCCTAGGAAGGGGAAATAGTGTTGAACAAAGTGTAATTTATAATTTGTTGATACAGTTTTCCTCAAAATTGCTCCCCCAATACCTTTTTATCCACTTAAAAGCAAACATAATCACTAACCAAATGACTGTAAAGGGACTATTGAGAAAAATACTAAAGGAAGTCTAGACTGATCTTATATTTCTTTGTTTAAACAGTGGTTCTGTAGGCATTTTTCAGAGGAAATGTTGTAGCCCAGATTGGTAGGTCCATGTTTGCAATAAAAATTTAATCTGGCCCTCACATAAGACACAAATCAGTGGTGAGTTGTTCCCGGTTCTACCTGGTTCTTAGAACTGGTAGTAAAACCAGTCGGAGGCTCTCCCACCCACCCTGTCGTCATCATGGGACGATCTGTGCATGTGCAGAAGTGCACGCATGAGTTAGCGAAGCGAGTGCATGCACACAATCCTATTGTGAACCGGTAGTAAAGGTAAATGGAACCCACTCCTGACACAAATCCATGATGATTTCTTCATTTGTTGCATTCATTTTAAAATAAATGGAACTTCTGCAAACAAATAGCTTTTATTTATTTATTTATTTATTTATTTATTTATTTATTTATTTATTTTATTGTATTTATATGCCGCCCCCTCTCCCGAAGGACTCAGGGCGGCTCACAGATTAAAAGCACAATAAATACCTAAAAGCAGAAGTTAAAAATAAATGCAATAATCTAAACCCAGTTAAAACAGATAAAAATTAAAACACACATAAAGTTAAAACATATAAAAAAAAACCCGATCACATCAGCCAATTTGATCGAAAAGCCATGTCTTCAGATCGCGGTGGAAGGAGCAGAGGTCAGGGGCGGTCCGGAGGTTGGTGGGGAGTTCGTTCCAGAGGGCCGGTCCGCCCACAGAGAATGCCCTCGCCTTGGGGACCACCCGCCGACACTGTCTGGCGGATGGTACCCTGAGGAGCGCAGCCCTGTGTGAGCATACAGGGCGGTGGGATGAAAGCAGAAGGTGGTCCTGCAAGTACCCTGGGCCCATAATGAAGCTCATGTTAGCAGGCAGATTTCTAATTATTATAGAGAAGCAATGGCCAACCTTTTGCGGTTTGCATGCCACCAAGGAAGGACGCGTGTGTGTGCAACGCGGCCACTGTGCATGCACAGAGCTGGTGTGCGCGTCCCCCCACGGCACACGTGCGATTGCATAATCTGCACCTGTGCAGAATAGCTGCACGCCCTCCTGCCGAATTGCATGTGCAAAGCGGCCACTGCGCATGCGCAGAGCAGGCCCGGGTGTGCACGCCCAGCGGCATGCATGCATCCATGCCATCTGCGCGCACTGCACACTGTCTGTCTCATGTGCATGCGCACCCACATGCAGATGTGCATGAGAGAGCAGAACGGCACACATGCACAGAAGCAGGTTTGTTTGGTGATGGCTCGCGTGCTGGCTGAAATGGCTCCACGTGCCACTTCCGGCATACGTGGCATAGGTTGGCCAACACGGCTATAGAGCATGGGTGTCAAACTCATGGCGTCACGTTGCCATCACATGATGTTTTGCAATGTTTTTTCCATTCATGGAGCTAGGTTGGGTGTGGCCTGCACATAATGCATCCAGCCCACGGGCCGCCAGTTTGACACCCCTGACATATCAAATTTTCACAAGTAGAAATTATGAAAATTATGTGACCAAACTACATCTATAAGGAAATCTGGCCACTGATAGTGCCAAGATGAAGAGGTCCTCACTTTATAAAGATGTATGCAGTTGAAATATAGAACATAAGAAGCAGTAACTAAATAAAATAGGAAATTGTCCAAGAGAAAAAGAAGCATCACAACGGAATGTACTTAAGTGCCGTAAGACATCACTTGAACTCATAGGTTAGCGTGCTATTTTACACACTTCAAATGTTTTTATGAAGGAATGAATGGCAGTAATATTGACTGTAATCCAATAAATGACAGGATGGAGGAAGGCATTAAGATATTTATGGAAAATTACTAGAGGTGTTAGCAGGTAAATAAGAAACAGCACTGTCAATAGATGACGGGATACAAAATGGAAAGCTGAGTTTCTGTGATTGCAGGAAGATTTTGATTGTACAAAAACCATAATACACTGTCATTAGTCATTAGTGAGATGGGTGGTGTATAAATTTGATCCATCAATCAAGCAATAACATACAAGAAATAGACTTTACTGAAGAATATTCTTTATTTTCAATGCTTCATAAATTCCAATATAAATGTGGACTCTATTCCTAGACATCCTTAAATGAACAACTTTGAAGCAGACTATATTATAATATAAAAACTGGAGAAATGCAATTCAGTTAGACAGAACACTTACGTGGGAGGTTTCCTATTATGGTACAGAAGCATAAATCACAAAAAAACTGAATGTTTTTCTTTTATATACTATTTATACCTGCCCACCAAATCCGTTACATTGAAAAGTACACAATCTTGATTTATTATACAAAATATGCAGTTCTGATGTGTTGAACCAAAGATATACAACTACTCTATCTGGGCCTAAGAATACATTTACAAGCGACAGTATTATATCTAGAGATGAAAGGTGACAATACTTAAACATACATTTTCCTTTTTTCCCTGCTCACCTTTTCCAGAAATAAGGCAATATTGCCAAAGGAACTCTATTCCTTTTACTCGGTGCTTCATATTTATTTGTTTGTTTGTTTGTTTGTTTGTTTGTTTGTTTGTTTATTTATTTAATTTTATTAGTGGGATTTATACGCCGCCCTTCTCCCGGAGGACCCAGGGTGGCTGACAGAAGTTAAAAATACAATGACACAATATAAAATAACAATTTAAAACCAGATTAAAATATTAAGATGTTAAAATGATTAAAAATCCCTTCGACGGATCAGCCAATTTGATGAAATAGCCACGTCTTAAGGTCGCGGTGGAAGGAGCGGAGATCGGGAGCTGTCCGAAGCTCAGTGGGCAACCCATTACAGAGGGTCGGGGTGCCCACAGAGAACGCCCTCCCCCTGGGGGCTGCTAGCCGACATTGTCTGGCCGACGGTACCCTGAGGAGGCCAGCCCTGTGGGAACGCACAGGACGGTGGGAGGAAGTTGCTGGCAGAAGGTGGTCCTGCAAGTGTCCCGGGCCTAAGCCATTTAGTACCAGCACCTTGAAGTGGACCCTGAGGACTACTGGTAACCAGTGCAGCTCACGCAGGAGAGGTGTCACACGGGAGTAACGGGGAGTAAAAGTATCCTTTTACTTTATACCTAGCCCTATATTATCCTCTACTTTTTAGCCCTTATACTTTAGTAGTGTTTCTCAACCTTGGCCGCTGGAAGATGTGTGGACTTCAACTACCAGCAGCCAAGGTTGAGAAACACTGCTTTAGTGTGTGCTGCTAAAGTTTGAAGAAGACTGGTAATTGCTCCCTTTTACAAAGTCACTTCTCTGTCTTTCAGTTCTTATCATAGGTGGGAAAAAACAATTATTTGTGGCTTTGTGTAACTGGTCTTCATCTTTGAAGGCTTATGAGGCTGTAAGGCTCTGTTATGTCTTTCTCAGTTTTTGAGCTTTTGAGTAGTAGCTTTTGAGTTTCTTTGCTCACTACACCAACTGAGATAACCTTGCCTTCTTCGTTACACACCTGTTTTCACACTGACCTTTGTCACTTATACCCTGTGCCTTCAGCATTCCTCTTTCATCTACCTACAGCACAGCTTTTGCTCTTTTAAACACCAGGGAAAATGATCCATAAGTAAGGAATACAGTCGATAATGAAGAAAAAACAAACATCAGGCCAGCAGCTATGGAATATATTGGGAAAATTAATTAATTAAGTATTTAAGGTTAATTCATCTTTTGAATAATTTATATTTGCAATCATTGTGGTCTTAATTTATTAATTAAAATGATTAATGTTACAATTTCTGTAATGTTGAGATAGTAATAACCACAAATAAATAAAACATAAATATCCAAGCATTGAGACCAAAATGAGTATAATTTTGGTTTCTATAGATACATTATGCAAAACCAGAGTTTTACTTTGCAAGACTTTGCAGTTCCTCTTTTTCTCTTCAATACGGAAATAAACATATATTCTCACCAGGGGTGGGTTCTACCTACCTTTACTACCGGTTCTCTTCATGCATGCGTGCGCACGCACTATTGCGCGTGCGCAGAAACTTTTTCTGAAAAAAAATCACCGAAAAAGCGCTCTGCGCATGCGCAGAATGCTAATTTCTGGGTTTTCAGGAAAAAAAGGTGAGTTTGGGCGCACGGGTGGGCCCGGGTCCGGGACGCTGCGAACCGGTTCAGTGACGTCACGGCATCACCGCTACCTATTCGCACGAACCGGACCGAACTGGAGAATCACTGATTCTCACTGTTGAGTTCTCCATGGTTTTTGCAACCGGCTTCTTCCCTTAGTTTAATCCACTTTTATCTCATTACAATACTGAATGGATACACATGTAGAATTTGTTTTATAAATGTGGATTATGCCCAGAAAGCACATCATGTAGCAGCTATCTATAATATCTCTCTTACCCTGAAACTCCTAATACAAATAGGGGTTAGGTTACCCAGCTCTAATTGGAATAATAGACTGATGGTTGCACATTTTCTGTAACTGATAGATTCATGGCCGAAATCAAAGTTCAAAAGATTGAGCATTGTGTAACAGAAAAGACTGATATGGTTCCTTTCTCCATCCAACTTTAATTCAGAAGGATTATTAAGTTTAACAGCATATATATATAATGGAGGAAAACACATTTGATTGTTCATTGTGTTAATGTTAAATGCGATAAAGAAGAATGCCATGTGTAGAAATGCAATTTTATGATTTGTTTTTAAATGGTAGTTTGAATCACCACTTTTATTCCCTTTTCTTCTGTAAGCAATGAAAGCTTGTTTTCAGAAAAAAAAAAACAGTTCAAGAGGAAAAATAAATTTAAAATTGATAATTTGACAAGATTTTAACATGTCAAAACTCTGCACAAAAGATATTAGATAATTTGAAATAGAAGTACAGGCAGAATTTTTAAAACTAAGCCAGAGATATTTTGTTCACATAAAATATACACATATAAATATGTTAACATTTCAGATAAGTTTTTTTTTTCATATATATGTGTGTGTATATATATATATGTGTGTGTGTGTATGTGTGTACATATATATGTGTATACACACACACACACAAGATAAATAATATTTTCATGTGGAGATCTGAAGAAAGAAAAATATACAAAAAAAATATTTCTTGAATTGTTTCTGTTAGACTATCATACTAACTTTCCTAAAATTATAATCTGCAGCCCCTATTCAAAATATGGCTCAGGATGTTACTTCAGTAATGAGAAAAGATTGACTCTTGTGGACAGTGTAAATTCTGTTTACTTTTGTTGAATATGACATATTTTAGTTTTTCACTCCATAACATACTTTCCTATACTTTAACAATTTAGATTATACAGCTAAATTCCGAGCAATATAATCAATGTCTTATCACATGATTTTTTTCAGAACAATGGAAATTAGACCTAATTATATTGAAAGCTACTTTGTATGCTGTTTGATATAGGTTTAATTATTTTGCAAATGACAGGTGTTGGTTTTGGAAGATCCTTTTAATGGGCAAATTTAAAGAATTTGGTGCATTAGCGGGTTTCAGGATTAATAAACAGAAGATGAAAATGTTAACGAAAATATGAAAATGGAAGATCAAACAGAATGAATTAATAAAATAGGTTTTTAAAATTAAGAATGTAAAATATCTGGGTATTGCTCTGATAGATATAAATTGTATGTTACTTCAAAATAACTAAGTTAAGACATGGAATGAAGCTAAAAAAGACATGTTAAGGTGAAAAACTACAACTGTCATTGCTGGGGAGAATTTTTGTGATTAAAAATGAATGTTTTGCCTAGAAGGATGCATTTGTTTCAGACAATACCTCTTTTGAGAACTGATGTATCATTTAAACAGTGGCAAAAGTGGCAAAATGTCTTATGTTTCTATAGCAAAGGAAAGAGCCACAAATTAAATACGAAATGTTACAAGTTGCAAAACAAAGAGGAGGTTTAGGTTTACCTGATTTGAAATTGTATTTTGCAGCCTGCTATTCGGTTTTGCTGAAAGAGTGGGTACTGCTGAGAATAAGAAGGTTTCTGGAGTTAAAAGGACATGTCTGAGATTTGGGTAGCATGGATATTCATAGTACAAAAAAGTCAAGGTTAATATGGATTTTAAAAATAATTATGTTAGATATCTCATATAGAATATGGGATAGATACAAACCCAGATTAAGCCCACAATTGACTTTATGATTCTCAACACAAGAAGCATTTCTAGAACAGAAATAAAAGTCAAACATGTGGGAGACTAGAATACTAGAAAAAGAAGTAAAAAAAAAAAGGTTTACTAAAGTGAGCTAATTTTTTAGTTACAATGTACAGCTGGAATAATGGGAAATGTGTGGTTGAAAAGATTAAAATTTAAACTATGATACCATGAGACAAATTGTGTAGACTGCATAAAGGCACTTAAAATTTATGATAGAAATGGGAAGTAACATTTCACAATGTTTGGTAGGCATGGAAAAAATGCTATAAAATTCTGAATTAAAATGAATGCCCCGATTCAGAGGATTTTTAAAGATTAATGTATCATTGAGATGAGGGAATTTCTTTGTGTGAATTAATGGAAAACAGTTGGATTAAAGTCAGGGAACTTTGTTTTTGTACATGGTCATTGAAGTGAAAGTACAAGATGGAAAGATTCAGCATTGTACTAAAAGGAGGAATGGTTGGTGAAGATGATGGAACTTGCTGAAATGGCTAAATTGACTTCCTTGATCAGAGAAAAGATAATATCTACATTATCTTTTCTGGAAACTTCTTGTGGACTTTTTGCATAAATCGGGGGGAAATGAATTTATGATTTATAGTTTTGATGATTATACAATTAGACAGTTCAAAAAAGAAGAGACTTGTTGTAATCATAGAATAAGAGATACCTGTAACTGCTGTAAAGAAGATTGGAAGCTACCTTTCTGTACTTTATTTTTCTTTTCTATTTTTTTTACTTTTCCCCCCATTTCTTGAATTTTTAGATTTCTGTTGGTTTCTTTTTTTTTTCTCATTTTGTATTAGTTTGTACAGTATTCTTTTTATCTTCCCTTTAAAAAATATTTAATGAATGAGTGTGTGTGTGTGTGTGTGTGTGTGTAGCTTCCATTTCTCCTTTTTAAAAAGAAATTTGTTTCAAGTGGGCATTTATTGGAAAGTTATTCTGTTGATTAAGATAAAATAAACATTACAATGACAGCATTTGAAGCTATCGGATGTAAGATGGGCATCAAATACATTTTATCAATAAATAAATAAATTTGGGGACCACAGCCATTAGGATATTATATTGAAAATAAAGAATGGTAAGTAATGTATAACAAAGTTATATCAAATCGTGCATCTTGAGGAAAATATGGATTCTCTTTCGCTCGCATATTACAATATTCCCTGAAGTACTAAAATACAATGCAATTTAGACCAATAAAGAAAATATTTATTTATTTTTAAAATTTATAACTCCAGAGTATGACTCTGGGCAGCCTTCAGCATAAACACACAATCAAAAAGGAGAAAAAACAAAATAACCTATATAACAAAAAGGAAGTAGTATATAAATACAGATGCTAAAATGGCATCCGATAAAATCAGAAGACAAGCACAGGTGGACCTCACACTGAACAGGTACCTAACTCCAGGGAGAAAAATCAGGTCTTAATTACTTTCCTAAAGGTAAGAAGAGTCGGAGCTTGGAATTCTGTAACCCTTAGCACCAGTTGCCAACACCATGCAATCACCTCAGCTATTTGAGAGATGAACTGTCTCATAACACCCTGGGAGATTGCTTAACACAAGGCTGTCAAACTGAAGGCCCAGGGGTCGGATCCAGCCCATGGTGCTTAGATCTGGCCCATGGGGCTGCTCTGGAAACAGCAGTGCCCGCAGCAGGCCCGCAGTGCCTCTGCCAGCGAAAATGGAGCTCGAGAGCCCGTTTTTGCTGACAGAACACTCAGGCCACCACAGGTGCCCCTGACACAAATGACGTTGAACTGGCCACACCCACTCTGGCCATATCCACCCTTGCCCCCCAAGATCAAACCCAGTCCTGATGCGCCCCTCAATGAACTCGAGTTTGACACCCCTGGCTTAACAACTGCAATTGACAGTTCCAGGATTGTGGTTGTTGAGCAAACGTGCATCTTGTTTAATGACCTCTTCATCATTCAATACAACAACAATTTATTACAGTCTTAGACCAGAACAAATAAAAGCATACAATATATATACACTCATTCAATAATTGATATTACAGTTCCAAAAGTTGAGGACTATCTGTAAACATTCAATATGAACTTCAACACTACATTAACATCTTTAAACCTTAATTCTCTTTTCAAACAATATTAATATAAAGTGGCTATTAGCTAAAAATGGACCTAATGATATAGGAGCTCAAAACTTACATGACAAAATTCCCTTAAATATAAAGAATAATTAATGTAAAATGATGCACATCCAAAATTTCTTAAATAGCCAGTGAGATGTCTAACTTACATGAAATGTATCTTTTTTTTTTTAATTTCAACTTATATCCCGCCCTTCTCCGGAGACTCAAGGCAGCTTACAATTTCAAGCACAAATCAATGTGCTTAGCAATACCTTCATTCCTTGTATATGCCTCCTTATTAGGGCATTTTGCCACCAAACGGCATTTTTACAAGGTCAGCTTATTGCCCCCAACAATCTGGATCCTCAGTTTATGTACCTTGGAAGGATGGGAGGCTGAGTTAACCTTGAGCCTGGTGAGATTTGAACCAGCACTAATTGCAGGCAGCAGGAACTAAGTGGAACCACTTAGGATGCACTAGCTAAGTGTGCCACCGAGGCTCTTTCTAATGAAGTCTAGTTTTTCTAGTAAGCATTTGACAAAGGTGTGATGCCAGAAGTCAGGAATAGCTTTATAGAGTTTGTATTAATTGTATTAAATAGCAATAATTGTATTATTTATTTATTCTGCAATTGGATATTGAACAGCACCCATAGTCTTTCAGACTGAGACAATGAATAAATGTCATTAAATAATTTAAATAAGATAAAAGCTGAATAATGTATGAAAGGATGTATATCTGGACAATTTCAATGTCACTTATAGTCAATCCAGTCCATCAAAATTCCACAATAAAATACAGCAACCATAAAGGAAATCTGAAATTATTATGAATCTCCCTATTTCTACATTTATACAGTTTATGTTAAGCTTTTCCTAATCTATTTATTTTGGAATGCAACTCAAACAATAATATGCTCATTTTATATGCAAATATTTCAAACGATTTGTTTTAGCATGCGACTACCCAAATCTGTGCATTTTTTTTTCAACCAAGAAGTATTTTAGATGGGCTTTAGTGAACTCTGTCTAATAATAGTTCACACTACAAAAAATCTATGTTGGCTGATCAACCCACTCAGCAAGCTGCTACAGTTCTTACTTTGTTGCTTGAAATGAAGAATATTTGTCTGGCATTCTTTTATCTGTAAAGAGAGTGGTGTGGTGGCCTAGAGGTGGAGCTCTAGACTCACAATCAGGAGGCTGTGAGTTCGATCCTAGGTAGAGGCAGATATTTCTCTCTCTGGGCACAATGAGAATATATC
>JANHFM010003004.1:35180-45314 GCA_032468115.1 Grayia smithii
TTTCTTTCTTTCTTTCTGTCTTTCTTTCTTTCTTTCTTTCTTTATTTCTTTCTTTCTCTCTCTCTCTCTCTCTCTCTCTCTCTCTCTCTCTCTCTCTCTCTCTCTCTCTCTCTCCACGAGGAGTGCACAATGGCTGCCAAGCACTGAATCAAGCAATTTGTTATTTTTTCCCCATTCTTTTGATTATACATCACTTAAACTGTCATGCACCAAGCCGCAAAGTCTTACTGCTTTGTGGCAGTTGAACTTCTCATCCCCACCACCTCTTTCTGCCAATCCCACAGCCAAAAGTGACTCATTCCATCAGGATTAGCTCTTCTTTCTCTGTCCTTCTATTTTGATGTTGCCCAGACTAGTTTTTGCTTTAAAAGAAATAGTGACACTCCCCACATAATGGAACACTATTGCAAATGCCTGGAAGAATAGTTTCACCTCCCAAGATATTTACTTGAAGCGGGCAAGACCATGCTTCTCCACTTCCATGCTGCACTTACCGGTTTGTGACAATGACAGTAGTGATTTCTATGGCTTATGTGTCTCCTTTACAGGGCTTTTATTCTGCCATTATTTCTAAGGAATGGATTTCACCAGGCTACTACTGTCATACTTGGATCCACTGCGGAGATGGTCTTCCAGGAATTGCCACCGTCACATCAACATGGAACCTGATGTAATTTTAATGTGACAGAAGAGAGAGATTATAAAATCCATTACTACAGAGCATCATTATAGACTGTGTTTAACTTCAGCTGAATTGTAACGTTAAATCAAATCACATTTTGCTCTGATTCTATTTGCTACTTTTTGCAGTGTGAACCCTAACCTACCTTTTAAAGCCCAGATAATGTTGGGCCCAGTAAAGTTGCATATCTTTGTCATCAATCATGATTTACAAAGCATGTTAACTGAATTCATATTATTCTCTCAAGCAATACCAAATAATCCACAATATACATTTATAGTATCTGGCTCTGTAAATTGGCCTGGGAACTCAATGGGGGAATTCAACTCTGGAGGTGGCTGCTAGATTGACAGCAGATTCTCTCTCTCTCCCTCTCTCTCTCCCTCTCTCTCTCTCTCTCTCTCTCTCTCTCACACACACACACACACACACACACACAGAGCTCCCCACATGCCCATATTTTCACTAGTCATATAGTTATATTTTGATACCCATTGTCATTGGGGCACTTGGTACCATCTCCAAGAATTTTACAAAACACATCAAGAAATTGCAGCTTCCTGCCATAACACCAGCGGAACTGCAAAAAACTGCACTACTTGGAACATAGTACATCTTAAAAAGGTACTTGGTTGATACCTAGGGCGCTGGCAAGAACCCATATCAACCATCAGCACCAGTCAGTGGTATTTGTGATGCATTTTTGAATGTTCAGTTGACTGAGTTTCATATTTAAATCATAATAATCATAATCACACTAATAACGACAACAACAACAACAACAACAATAATAATAATAATAAATGGTTATGCATGAACCCAATACCGGATCAATGATTTTCTATAGAGAGAACCAACATGCCTAGGATAAAACATCAGGACAAATCTGAGTTCAGTCATAGGTGTTTTCAAGCTAGACCCTATAGCTTCTTAGGGTTATTATGGCTATTTAATATCTTAAGCATTGCAATGGTTACATGGGAACTACACTTTTAAAAGTAGTATGTTTTAAAAGATGATCATTTAAAGGAGCTTTTAATTTGCTGGCACTGTTTCTGTGATTGTACTTACTTCCCTTTACAGTTGTTGTTTCACAATTGCTTGGAAAAATAATCAGAGTTATAATTAGGGAGATGCTGTAAATTTACTTATATTCATCATGGTTTTTAATTTGTTATTTTGGATAATACTTTGTGAATTTGATGACAAAAATAGTTAAATAAATTGAACCGGAAGTGAGGGAAACACCTCCAACATAAGCTTTGTGAATCAGTAGAGCTTCTTCAGGATGTTATTACATAATTTTTTCAAATTTGCATTTCTATTTGGAGTGAAAAGAAATGTACAGCTACAGGATATGCAACTATGCTTCCTACTCTACATCCAAGAACTGAGGAGGTCTTCTTAAATGCATGTATAAGGCCACAACTATATTTCTAGTATATATAAAGTATTCTATGTGTATTAATTTTTTACTCTTCCTGATATGGCATTCCAATCATATTCAGGCTGTAATACATGATCACTGCTTTTAAATTGTAATAAAATCTGCAATTCTAATTGTGTTTTTAAAAGAGTGTTTCAACTGCCCTGCTCTTTTATTTAACCTCACAGTTCATTAGACCTGGTGGAAAGAATTGCTTTCACCTGCTTCCAAAAAGTAGCAAATATTCGTGCCACTATAACCTCTAAAGTAGGGGTCCCCAACTGAGACCTGTTGGGAACCAGGCCGAGCAAGCAGCAGGCAAGTGCGCAAAGCTTTATTTGAGCATGCAAGGGATTAGATTGTGTGCATGAAATCATCCCCTCCCCCCCCCCACCCGAGCTGCCAATCCCTGGAGCCAAAACGGTTGGGGACCACTGCTCTAAAGAAAAGATGTGTCGAACTGGAGTGCCACCACTGAGAAGGTCCTGAGGGTAAGACTTCATTAGTCAACTAAACTATACCTTATTATAATTTTAGTTGGCTGCAACATGCAGTGCTATAAAACATGATTTGCATATCATCATAGGGTTTATATAACCACAGTAAGCCAAAACCAAGTCAACTCTTGTTATTGCATAGTGCAAAGCATGAAACTCACCTGGTGATGATAGAGCTCAGAAACAAGGCTCTTGTCCCAGTCTATTTTTTAAAAAAATGTTTAACCAATTATTTAAAAATGTTTTAAAGCAAAGCACCAGCCTCATAATTATTGCCAAGAAGGCCCCGGGATTCCACATAATCCCCAAGTCTTTTCTTTTTTCTTTTTTTTTTTGGTAAGAAAATAAAAAGGATAAACAGGGATAGCCCAAAGCTTTATTTCAACGTGTGTCCTAACCAGAAAATGGATAAAATAAAGTTGGGAATGATATTGAGTATCCTGGGATGCGGGTGGACAGAAATGCAGGGGGAAACTTGCTAGTTGTTCTAGCAAATTGGGCTTTTGTGACTGAATACATCCCAGTAGCCACTTGAAAATGACTATGCTTTTTCTTGCAGTCCTTTCTGAGAGTTTATAATATAATCCTAATAGGCTAGTGTCCCTGATACTATCACAAAGACTTACTGAATATATCCTAAAAACAAAAAAGTGAAGACATGAAAAAAGAGGCTCCACCATAACTATTGTTAACATCTTAAGCATTATGCATTATTCTTGAATCATCGAACAGTACCTTCAAAATAGTAAGTTTTAAACAGCAGCAGATAAAAATATCTGAAGTGAAAGAAATTTTTCCTTAGAATTTTCTGTAAAGTGGTTGATCCTTATTTTCAAATAAAATAAACAACGAAAAGACCAAATGTTTTGTGATTTGAAGAAAACATGAACGCAAAGAGACAATTTCCAGATTCAATGCCTTCTAATAACTTTTACACAAGTCCCTACAAGATTTGGAAACTGAAGGGGGGGGGGGAATCAGTCTCAAAAGACAAGCAGTTTTGCCCACCAAAAGTTTTACTGTCATTGAGTTTTGCACACCAAAATAGTACATCTGGTTATTTTGAGTGTCTTGCACTTCTTTTTCATCAAGTGAGTTAGACTTAGTGTTGTTATTAATGGTTGATAGTTTCCTCTGCAAACTTATGTACTCACAACATAATCACAATAAGGATGTCACACGAATCACTTTTAATACCAACTTGCAGTAGGCAAAGACTTTTCAGAAATTAGATTTTTAATAGTAGAAGTGGGCAAAAAAGGAGCCAGCAAGCAGTCAGAGTCTCAGAAGCATGAAACTTGCACAGGGTAAATTAGGTAGATTAGAGAGAGTGGGGGAGAAAAAGAAAGATGGATGGAGATGAGATAGATGATAGATAGATGTTGAGGGGAAAGAGAGAGAGAGAGAGAGAGAGAGAGAGAAAGAGAGAGAGAGAGAGAGAGACTGGCAATTTGTAATGCTATGCCTATTCCCATTTTCCTGCTAAAATTGGATTGGTTGCAAATTTTGTTATATGATGTTCTTGCCCTCTTTTATAGCTATAATAAAATATCTATCTGCCTCTTTCTCTCTCTCTCTCTCTCTCCCTCCCTCCTCTCTCTCTTATTTATCTACCATTTATCTTTATCTACCGACTTAGCTGCCTATCTCCTACTTACATATTATGTTTCATCTGTCTGTCTGTCTGTCTGTCTGTCTGTCTGTCTGTCTGTCTGTCTGTCTGTCTGTCTGTCTATATCTATCCATCCATCTATCCATCTATCCATCTATCCATCTATCCATCTATCTATATCTACTTGCAGGACCACCTGCTGCTGCAAGCATCCTCCCAGCGCCCAGTGTGCTTTCATAGGGTTGGCCTCCTCAGGGTGCCGTCAGCCAGACAATGTCGGCTGGCGGCGCCCAGGGGAAGAGGTTTCTCTGTGGGAGCGCTGACCCTGTGGAAAGATCTGCCCATGGAACTTCGGACCGCCCCAGACCTTCGCTCCTTCCGCCATGACCTGAAGACATGGTTATAACTATCTATCTATCTATCTATCTATCTATCTATCTATCTATCTATCTATCTATCTCTATCTATCTATCTATCTATAACTATCTATATATTTATCTATCTATCTATCTATCTATCTATCTATCTATCTATCTATCAATCATATCTATCTGAAACTATAACTTACATTTTACTCTGTATAAATAATCATCTTGTTGCTGAGGAAAAATAAATTGGATTCTTTTTTTCCTGTTTCCTGATCCTTTGGCATAAAACTGAGCTGCCATAATCAACATTGTTTTCCCCTTTCCATGGGGCTCATATGATTCTACCTGCCCCTTGTCCAAATATGCAGCAATCTCTGACATTATTCTAAACAGGAGAAAGACATGCATATGTACAAAGACCAAAGAGATGACATGTTTAAAATAATCTCTACCATCCCAAAATTTAAGTTTTGTCAGGTGAAATGATAGGAAAGAGATTTTTGGGGGCATGGCAAATTTGCACTGAAAGAGACCATCCTTGATATCATTACAATAAAATAAACCAGCTGTCAATAGCTGCTATTTTTAGAACTATTTTGCTTACATTCTTCAGTAATTTACATATACTGTACATACTGTATTTAATTTTCTGTAGCAGGATAGGAAGCAGCATGACTAAAACCATGACTGCCTATACAAATAAGGATTAAAATGGATTAAAATTAAAATCTTGAAAAGAGCAAACGCGAAGTGAATCTAGTCTGGTATAATTAGAGCAATAGGCTTCCATCTTTGGCAACCTAGATTTAAATTCTTTAAGCTATGAGATTCAGTATCCAGGCTCTCATAAATGCAAAGCCAAAGTGATTTTTTTTTCTTTTTTCACTTATGTTCTGTGTAATTTGTAAACCATGATGTGTGCTTTACAGTAATGTGTCAACCCAATAAATGGTTCATTAAAAATATATAGTTAAATCAAACCAGGTTTAGTGCAATGTACATGAAAACAGTGGTAAGTTCTCTTTTCAGTCCAGAATATTGCATTCAGTTCTAGGTAACCCATTTTTAAGAAAACAAAAATCAGAAATATGCAAAAGATGACAACAAAGAATCAGGAAAATCGACATTTAGCCTTGACAAAATTTTAACTGAAAGGGGATATAATAGCACTTTTCCAGCACCTTGAAGAAAACTTTTGGAAGAAGGCTGAAAAAGACTGAAGCTTGTTCTCTATCATCTTAGTTTGCAAGTTACAGAATTACAATTTTACTTTACAGGAAATCAGATTTGGTCCAATGTTGTTGTTGTTGTTTTTTAAAAAAAACCACACACACAACTTTCCTAGCAGTAAGAACAATTTGGTAATGGCATCAGTTTTCAGCTGGATAGTCAACTCCCCATTCTTGAATGTGTACAAGCAGAGACTGGATAATCATCTGTGCTTTAATTTGGATTTCTCCCCTGGTTCAGTTGCATAATTGGGATGAAAAGAGTTAATTAATGGTTTAATCAGTCGTCCCACATGGCATGTACTATGCAATCTAATGCACACCCAAAACTCATTAAAAGAGGATACATGTGCCAACTTTATTAGAGTTTAGGCCAGGGGTCCTCAAACTTGGCAGCTTTAAGACTATGCTGGCTGGAGAATTCTTGGAGTTGAAGTCCACAAGTCTTAAAGCTGCCAAATTTGAAGACCTCTGTTTTAGGCACATGTTGTTGTTTTTTTAAACTATTCCCTTTTTGCATTTGATACTTCCTGGTGGATTTATTTGTGTATTGATAGCCATTGGGGTATATGAATTATATATTTTAACACTTGTATTACTGGTCCTTTCTCAATGTAACTCTTGTAAATTACAGCAAGTATTTACCTCATGGATCAATGGGTGGAATGTAAATATTTTGAACATTATTTAACAGCTTTTATATACCTATATTAAATCAATAAATAAAAAGTGGATTTAGATTACAATCTAACTCGGAAATTGTATTTCAGTGATTGTTTTGGATGAAAAAATTAGGGTATTTTGTGCCCCTTTAAAAATATGCATGAACAACTTTCATTTGCAAAGAGAAAGCCACTGTTCTTTAATTTTTTTAAAAAAGAAAAATACTTCCCATTAGCCCATCAGGTGAGTGGCTAAATTTGGCTGCAGGTGTGTCTTTCTTATGCTTGGAACCAAAAGGGGAAAAATTGCAAAGTGGGCAGTGGAGCATAGCAAGCAGCTTACAGCTTCAGAATAGGAATATGCATATTATTTTGCCTCTATCCAAAATAAGGCAAGCTCAGATTGATATAGTCATTTGCATCCCTGTTTCTGATGTGCCCTCAAAGGCACAACTACCATTTCTATTCTCATTTTTCCTATCTCTTATAATCAGCCAAGAAAGGTTTTTCACCTTATCCGGAACTAGGGGTGGTGGAAGACAGTGATTCACCTCATGGGCTATATATGGGCATTTTTAGATTGGTACTTCAGTGAAGGGGGGGCCTAATGGGCAGAGCCTCACTTCCCTCAAAACAGTGTGCAGGTAGTCCTCAACATATGACCACAATCGAGTTCAAAATTTCTATTGCTCAGTGAGACAATTATTAAGTGAGTTTTCCTCATTTTATGACCTTTCTTCCCACTGTTGTTAAGTGAATCACTGCAGTCATTGAATTAGTAAAACAGTTGCTAAGTGAATCTGTCAGAAGGTCGCCAATGGGGACCACATGACCCCGTTATAAGTATGTGTGAGTTGTCCAGTCTCTGAATTTTGATCACGTGACCATTGGGATGGTGCAACAGTTGTAAGTGTGAAAAACATTCATAAGTCACTTTTTTCATTGCTGTTGTGACTTCCAACGGTCGCTAAATGAGCTGTTGTAAGTTTAGGGTTATCTGTATATATGAGATATATAGAAGGTAGCTTCTGGCTTCTAACTTTTAGAATAGAATAGAATAGAATTCTTTATTGGCCAAGTGTGATTGGACATACCTGGAGGGTATGTTTTGTTAACATACCTGGAGGACAATGAGGCTCTGGAGCCCCAAAGTCATGAGTCTTATGAAATAGCGTCTAGATCTCATGGGATAATATAAATAGACCAGAAGAATGCCAAGGATGAGACACATGGTTGCCATTAGGAGCAGGGCATCATTAGTCATTACTCAAAATGATGAGGCTGTTCTGCTATTTGTGCCCATTTAAGGACTTCCAGTCTCCTCTATGAGAGAAAATCAAATGCTGGACTTGTCAACGCCATTGCCACAATGGCAACAGCACTCCCTGCTATTAAGGTGGTACAGTTTCCACTAAGAAAAACCCAAGAGGAAGGGCACAAAAATACCCCTGTTGCAAATGGCCCAGAAACACAGGGCATCACTCATGAGAATTGGGAACATTAAATCCCTCTCCTCTAACTGGCATTTTATATAGTGATCATTAATATTTATTATTACTGAAAAGATTTGCATAGCCACCCATCTTATGTAACAAGACCCTGGACAGCTCACAACCACTCTTAGTGCCTAAGAGTTGAGTTGAGATCAAAGAGGCCAGTGCTTTAACTTCATCCTACTGTAGGGCATGTGTTCATGTGTGTTCTACTACCTATATCCAGCTTTTCTAATATGCAGCAGAGTTGGGATATGCCTTATGTGGCATAACCATACCATACCACATAATGCAATGGGGCTTGATGACCTCCAGGGGAGACAGGAGGGAAGAATATCCTTTAAGACAAGTCATAGTATATCTTCACTCAGTAGAGTCCTATGATGTCATTCCAAATTAGGCCTTCTTGGGTACACTATTACACACTACGATGTATCCTGTTGCATAATATTGTACATGATTAAACTAAAAAGTGGCTCTGAATCTTATGAGCTATACTAATGAGTTTGAGGGCACTCCCACTTCATACCCCAAACCTAGGAGATATTTGAAGCCAGCAGCTTCCCTTTATGCTCACTGCAGCAATATCAAACATCATGCTGCCTTTTCCAGATGATCCACGGGAGAACCCAAATTACAGCATCTGGCCAGTGCTGTCACCATGCCATCTTTATTTCTATTTTTATAAGGAGTCACCCCAATACTATGGGTGGAAGGAGCTGACGCATCACTTCGGTGCCAATGCTTAATGCAAACCATCTGCCAAAAGCTCTCAAGATGTTGATGGAGCATGGGGGAGAAGCCAGAAAAAGGAAGCGTAGGAGTACCCACCAAGAGGAGATACCACCAAGGAGCTCCAGCATCTCAAAAGGAAAATCAGAAAATGTGCTGAAATGCAGCTTGGCCAGAGATAAATCAGCTCAGCTATATGATGATGACAACACAGTCTGGAATCCTTGTGTTGAAGGGTTTTTGGTTTTAACTGTGTAAAATTTGTACATTTCAGTACAATGTACAAATGTACAATATACAAAGCTTGAGGTGTCTTTTTAGCAAGTCCACTTGGCTAATTTGTCTTGGGCCAAATCAGGAGCCTTATGAAAATGATGTTTATACTTACTTTAACTAAAATATTGATACTGGTATTAATTCTATCACTGTTTTTAAAATATGTCTTTCTTTTAAAATGGCATATAAATGCCTTCAATTACATGAATGAATCTCTCCATAAACAATCAGAAACACCTGAATTAACTTCCTTCCTGATTTCAACCCTGTTGTTTTAGTTATTTCTTCATAATCGAAGAAAACCAAACAAAAACGGAGTGCTTTACTAGCAGTACTGAAAACCCAGGCAGTCATCAGTCAAGAAAAGGGACTCCTGCTGGGTACAATTAAGTCCAGTGCCACCTACTGACGAAATGCTATCATAACATGATCAAAATACCACCAGAAGCTCTTTTGATATTCCTATTTCAACCAGGCTTGCACTGGGGAACTTCCTGGCTGCCTTGAACAAATGAAAGCAGTGGTATTAGCAGTATTAGCAAGAATTCTGGATTGTCTTATAACTGGAAATTCTGGCACAATTACATATTTGTGAAAATTGGACTGGCAAAAATTGACCTACATTAAGTTTCCTGGTTCTTATTTGTCATGAAACTAGACAAACATAACCAGGCTTATGGGTTCAGAATAATTCTAGTTCCTGCTGAGACCTTAGAGGCTCCATTAAATTCCATACTTAGCTTTCTTTCATCAGCAGCATTATAATTCAGCACATTGTTGCGTCCGTTGGTCTGAGGAAGGTGAGCCACAGTTGAAAGATTCCTGCTTATTAGCCCCTGCAACTTCCCACCCACCTGATTTGTTGACAGAAAGACAAAAGTTCATCATACTTCCTGGCTGGCCCTGGACCTTAAACAAGTAATGCTGAGGTCATATCTGGATGCCATTCCCTATGACTTTATGTTACTTAATTTTTCCTACTTTACTTATTTCATTTAAACACCACCTGACTCTGAAACAATTTTGGGAAGATTACAATATTACAATATAATATATGTGGCACAATGACTCAGCAGTGAAGATAGCAATAGCAATAGCACTTAGACTTATATACCGCTTCATAGTGCTTTTACAGCCCTCTCTAAGCGGTTTACAGA
>JANHFM010003004.1:45414-69322 GCA_032468115.1 Grayia smithii
CTGCTGAACTGCAGCTAGCAGTCAGCTGAAGTAGCCTGCAGTACTGCACTCTAACCACTGCGCCACCTCGGCTCAAGATGCTGGGCTTGTCATCTGGAAAGCTGATGGCCTGGATTTGAGACCCAAGTGTTGAGTGCCCGTCTTTGCCAAGCTCCTGCCCACCTAGCAGTTCTAAAGCATGCAAATGTGAGTAGATAAAGAGGTACTACTTCGATGGGGAGGAAACAGCACACCATGACATCATGCTGGCCACATGACCATGAGTGGTATTCACTTACTTTCCCCACTGGTTCACAAATGTTAGTGTGTCTATGCATGCACCCAGACTTCTGTGCATGTGATTTGTTGGTGCAGGCAGGTGTGCCTGTGCCCAGCCTCAAAAACGTGCCTAAATAAGATGGCATAGAGCCGGGATGGGTGGGCAAGCCCACCTGTGATTTCTGCTACCGATTCAGATGAACCGGTCCAAACTGGCTGAATATCACCTCTGCACATGACCATGGAAATGTTTTCAGACAGTGCTGGCTCGTGGCCTTGAAATAGAAATGAGCACAACCCGCTACAGTCAGCAACAACTAGTGGAGCAAAATCTGCAGGGACTCCTTTCCTCCTTACATTATAACATACAAGATACATATAACATACAATACGAAAAAGAAAAAGACAAGATAAATAAACAGCAAATAAAAATAAAGAATAGATGGTGAATCCATATCAACACAGAAAAGCATACAGGCATTCCTTTAGTAACCACAGTCAGGATTTTACTTATAATTTTACTTCAGCTTTCCTTTGCTTTACAGCATCAAGAGGATAGGGTCCCACTGAGCTGGAGAGGAAGGGATTACAAGAGAGTAAGCAGATACACAGCGGGGAATGTCATTGAAAGCAGTGTGCTGGCACCACTGCTAGCTGTTTGCCCTGCACTCACATATGTGAGCAGTGAGCATCTTAGGAGGCAAAAGGAAGCCTTTAATGGGAAACTAATTGGGGTCTTGTCAATTTCAGGCAGCAGCCACAAGCAATACAAGGTTCTAATCAACTGAGGTCACAGTGTTGAGCTTGTTGATTTGAGTTTAGGACTTTTTAGGGAAGTGCTGGGCTGTGAAGAAGAGCAGCTCAGAATTATATTGTTTATTTAGGCAATTTTAGGCAATTTAGGCTTCCAGGGAGAAGGAAAAACAAGGATCAGGCACAGAACAACCAGTGCTAACTGACTATAATTATAAACTATGACTCAGAAAGAGGGACACTGACATAAAAGTGGACACCGCAAAATTACTTTTTCATTCCTGTCATAACTGCACACGGTCATTGTCCAAGGCAGTTGTTAAAGGGACCCTAGCCACCCTAGCCAAGGTCTTGGAAAAATTGGAAGAAAAGAGAACTGTTCTAAAAAAATCAATTACTTTTCATAACTGTAAAATCAAGAGCTTGAATGACTGTTCAATTTAATGGTTGAACAAAGAGAATGAGACGGTCTAAGAAACAATGAACTCACTTTTATAGCAGAGAGCTGCATTTTTTTCCACCATTTTTTTACTATCAAGAGCAAAAGGATATAGTGGCATCATCAGTGAGTGCACAGCCAACATTTTGTTTACTCCTTTTCATATTTGTGTGTTTTCTAATTGTGTGATACGAGTGTTTTATAAATACAATAAATGATTAAAGCCAGGTAAACATGCATGTTTTCCTTCTTGTTTTGCATACTGCTTTCCGAAAACTTAAAAATTGCACCACCATTATTTGGCACATTGTCACCACATTTTGGTTGGCACAAATTCAGGAAACACAAAAGGAACACAAGAAAGGAACTGGAGACTGCAAGTGCCTCACAGAATCAGACAGATTATAGGAGTTATCAGATAAATCTGTATTTATCTGAACATTAGGGTGTCATTTGAGTAGAAACCGAATAAGAAAATTGGCTGATTAAAATGCTTGCAATTTACCAAAATTATCCTAGATGAGGAGATTACAGTGGAATGTATACTATGAATTGGCAAAACACAAAATGTCATCTTCCACTGTAAAAGGATACTTCAGAAAGAAAGAAAAAGTTGAACACTCATTCCTCAGATTGGGTGATCTGTGCTATATGCTCAGGTTCAGGAGAAGATAAAAGATCCTTAGCCTAGCCGTTAAGATGCTGGGTTTGTTGACCAGAAGGTTGGCAGTTCAAGACCCAAGCACTGCATGACAGGGTGAACTCCCATTCTTGCCCCAGCTCCTGCCAACTTAGCAGTTTGAAAGCATGCTAATTCCAGTAGATAAATAGGTACCACTTCAGTGGGAAAGTAACAGCATTCTGTGCATCTTGGCATATAGTCATGCTGGCCACCTAACCACAGAAGCATCTTTGGACAATGCTGGCTCATTTAGCTAAGAAACAGAGAGAAGCACACACACCCCTAGAGTGGGACATGATTGGAAAGAGGAAACTTTTATCCTTACCTTAGAACAGGGATGGGGAACGATGGCCCTTTTATGACTTGTGGACTTCAACTTCCATAATTCCTGAACCAGTCTTCTGGGTCAGGAATTCTGGGAGTTGAAGTCTACAAGTCATAAAGGGGCCATTGTTCCCCACCCCTGCCTTAGTAGATCCCTAAAAAGCCATTGCATACTAATTCATAGCCTCTTTCATTGACAGCCTAGAACTCCAAGCAGGACCATCCCTTCTAAACCAAAAGTGGAAGACATGGGCCTCTCTAGAAGTTGCTGACAACTTAACAAGCTAAGTCAAACTTTGCAATAACGGAATATGGTGTCCGATAACAGCACTACCTTAAGTCCCCACATTTTACTAATACCATTTTTCATTAAGATGATCAGAAGAATTAAATAAAGAGAGATAATCTACAAATTATAAGAAATTTGGACTTCTAGGCATTCTGTTAGTTCTAGCATCTTCTAGAGTTACCCAATCATTTTAGTCCAAAACAACAGAAATGAGATTAGGCTTCATATTGCTTTAAAAGTGTCAGGGTGACAACCAGAGAGATACTATAAAGTTAAAGGTTTCCTTGGCCAGATGTGTCCAACTCTAGGGAGTGATGCTCAGTCTTCATTTCTTGGCCAAGGGAGCCAGAATTTTCTGAAGGGATTGTCCAGGTCATGGCTATACCCCAAAGGTGCACAGAACACTATTACCTTCCCACTGAAGTGGTACCTATTAATCTACTCGCATTTGTATGCTTTTGAACTGCTAGATGGTCAGGAGCTGGGGCAAGGAAAGAGAGCTCACCCCATATGTGGCACTCAAATCTCAAAACCTGGGCTGTTGGTCTTCCAGCTGACAAGCTTAGCGTCTTTAACCACTGAGCCATTGCACCCTCTCAGAGATCCTATACAATACTGTAAATCACTGGTCCAGATCCTGCTAAAGACAAGTTTGTGCCATTCATTTTTCTCCCGGTTAAGACTTAGCCATACAATAGGCCTTTTTCATGACAGAGCTGTGGTCTACGTTTAGTGCTTTTTCCTATATGAAAGTAAATTAATGCTATCTGCATGTACTTGAGGAAATACTTCCCTTTGGTGATTCAGCATTCTTTGGGAAGAAGTATTGCTCCTTCATTCCAGTCATCCCATTGGTTGTTCATCGATAATACCCAAGCAAAACAACAGCAAAATACAATCAGCACCAGACTTATGCAGCTCCTTGGTAATGTTATTTGTTTTGTTTTTGTTTTTCATTTTGTTAAGAAAACCAGAGAGAACATTATAAAAATATTAAGTTCCACAGCTTTACCTATGCATTCACCCTCTTTTTTTGAAGTCCCAAATTCTCCCCAAATAAAAAACAAACAAACCCTGAAAAGTCTTGTCCTACTCCTCTGATCATATCAGAGGTGGGTTTCAGCAGGTTCTGATCAGTTCTGGAGAACCAGTAGCAGAAATTTTGGGTAGTTTGAAGAACCGGTAAATGACACCTCTGACTGGCCCCGCCCCCATCTATTCTCTGCCTCATGAGTCCCAGCTGATCGGGAGGAAATGGGGATTTTGCAGTAACCTTCCCCTGGAGTGGGGATGGAATGGAGTTTTTACAATATCCTTCCACTGCCACGCCCACCAAGCCACACCCACCAAGCCATGCCACGCCCACCAAGCCACACCCACAGAACTGGTAGTAAAAAAATTGGAATCCCACCACTGGATCATGTCATTGTCCCATGTGACCCTTGAATTTTGTCAATAAAAAATAATAAATATAATCCTGGTCACTCTGATTCTTGGAAAGAACTATGGCCTCTTGGCCCAACAGGAATCTTCCTCTGAATAGAGAGGCCACTTGATGAGGCTACACTAATTAATTGACTGTGCTAGTTACTAGAATTATGTGAGGGTTCCGCAATAACACTCCTATTTTTTTTATACCACTGCTTTTTCTCCTTACTTGAAAAGAATCCATTAAGAAGGAAAAATGGAGTAGCTCCACCATATCTTTGAACTGTTAGTACCGTGTTTCCCCAAAAATAAGACCGTCTTATATTTTTTTCAACCCTGAAATAAGCACTTGGCCTTATTGCCATGTGCTCAAAAGCCCGATTGGGGTTATTATCAGGGGATGTCTTATTTTGGGGGAAACAGGGTACCAGGAATCCTCCATCTGCATTCTGCAAGTATGTTTACTCAAGGTTACAGAAAAACACATATTACAGGTAGTCCTCAACTTACAATCACAATTGAGCCCAAACATTTCTATTGCTAAGCAAGGCAGCTGTTAAGTAAATCTTGCCCATTTTTTAAAAAATTGCCATGGTTGTTAAGCAAATCACTACAGTTATTAAGTGAATCTTGCAGTCTTTAAGCAAATCTGGCTGTCAGCCATCTGACTAGCAAACCCGAGAAAACCCTCTCAGGAACTTTGAAATCCCAAAAGCAAAACTTTATTGGAAACACCAT
This sequence comes from Grayia smithii, assembly GCA_032468115.1. Taxonomy (NCBI): domain Eukaryota; kingdom Metazoa; phylum Chordata; class Lepidosauria; order Squamata; family Grayiidae; genus Grayia; species Grayia smithii. Next base: position 50,326 of record JANHFM010003004.1, read on the forward strand.
TTTAGTACTGAAGAATCAAAACCAACTCTGGTTTTGCATGTATAGTTAAACCATAGCTTCTGTCCTTCCCACCCTTGGTTGTCATATTGTTCAATTATGAATTGTCCTTTTGTTTTGAGAACTGTTTAGTTTTATGTTGGACACCTGCAATCAGTGGCCTTGGTGGGTTCTTGGCTCTCGTGGTCTGTCTCTGGCGCATCTGCATTCCTTTTCCCTTTCCTCCCCCCAGTTCTTTGGCAAGTTGAATAGAGATAAGACTTAAATGTTTCAAAAGCGGTTCAACCTTGACACTGGCTTTTCCCATTGACTTGTCAGAAGCTCCCCAGGAAGTTTGCAAATGACAGACCCAGGACCCTGGACATTGCAATATTGTAAAAACGTACAGGTTGCCAAGCATCCGAAGTTTGATCATGTGACCGTGGGGATGCTGCTGCAATGGTCGTAAGTGTGAGAACTGGTCGTAAGTTACTTTTTAAAGGGCTGTTTTAACTTGAGCAATCATTAAATGAAATGGTTGTAAGTCAAGGACTTCCTTCAGTTATGCTCAACCTTGTTGAAATACTTTTGATCTGGAAAATGAAATTCATTGAGGCACAACAGGGATTCTCACTGAAACCAAAGATGGGGAATATCCAGACTGTTCCAGTTTTCTGGCCCCAACATCGCACTTGTGTAACTCCACCTCAGGCCCCATTTCTTCGTCATGTTATAATGTGATGGAGCACACAAGGAACTGGATTTTATATATACATTGCCTTGAATTTTGTGTTGAATGATATTCCTGTGTAAATATTCATAGCATAACAAGAACCCTAGACGGCACTCTGCTCTGTGGCCATGCCATTGCCTTGAGCCATACAGGAAGAGGAAGCTGGCCACCTCTGACTAAGTAAGAACGACATGCAAAACAGCTCACTGGATTAGATCTGCTGGATTCCTTACAAGTACCTATCAGTAGTGTTGAAAATCCAGCTCAGGTTGCAGTTCACACAAAGAATTTGGGCCAGTGTGCTGAAAGCTAAGAGAAAACTTCCCCTACCCCCACCCCAAAAAGAGCAATGGACTGCAAGGCAAAAGTGGAAGCAGTATGCTCCGTCCCATATTTTGGGTAGACCAGGTTACCTTGATAGACCAATCTCACTGGAAAAAACACTTGCTACCAGACTCATTCTGATGTTTGGCTAACAGAGTTGAAGAGGGCCTTCCTCCTACAATAGCTCTGTTTCATTCAATATCCTGCAAACCATCTAGTGGCAATTGGGAGAAAATAGGAGGGAGAGAAAAGGGGGTTGTGTAGTTCATTAACCACGGCAATGTTTTAAAAACACACTTGATATGTTCAGAACCTGCTGAAAAACTTTCCTAAAATGTCTTGAAGAAGCTACCTTTAGCTGCCTCACAATATACTGGCTTGGAAAAAAAATTCACTTCAAAACTCTTCCTTGGTGAAGCCTCTCATCTTCATTACTTTTGCCACTGTCTCTCTGCTTTGCTTCTCCCAAGCCACATCACATTCCTGGGAAGAAGAAAGGTGAAGTCACCTTCATTTCATGCACACATGCAGTTTTTTGGCAAGAATCTGAGAAATTTTGCCCAATGTCTTTTCTTATGATTTCCTTTCCTTCCTTCCTTCCTTCCTTCCTTCCTTCCTTCCTTCCTTCCTTCCTTCCTTCCTTCCTCCCTCCCTCTTTCCTTTCCTTCCTTCCTTCCTTTCCTTTTCTTCCTTTTCTTCCTTTCTTTCTTCCTTCCTTCCTTCTTTCTTCCTTTCTTCTTTCTTCTTTCTTTTCTTTCTTTTCTTTCTTTCTTTCCTCCCTCCCTCCCTCTCTCCCTCTCTTTCTTCATTCCTTCCTTCCTTTCTTTCTTTCTTTTCAATCTATCTTTTTCTGGAACATTTGGGTCATCTCTCATCAAAATACTAGGCAAGTCTGAAACTGCTGAACTTTTTAAACTCAACCCACTTTGACTAGCTACTGCAAAGAGGTATCGCTCTCACAAACAGAAATGAAACTGGTCCCAATTACAAGGATTAAGATGAGAACCTCTGCCAGGCAATTTGAATTCTACAGTGAAGCCCTTCCTGCAATGGAAACATTAACAGATTCCCCAGAATCCCCATGTCTAACACCACCAACCCCTGGGAATGGTGTTTTGATTTGTGTTTGCATTTCTCCTCTCTAACAATTCTAATTTTCAATGGCGTGGGCCATTCCAACAGTGTAAAATGCATTCATTGATTCCACTGAAAATTAGAATTGCCACAGCAGAGTCATATAAGAGCAGAAAAAAAATCAACATTTACAACTAATGTGATTAAACTCTAGTTACTGCAATGCCAAGCTCTATAAGGGGCACTTCCAGCATTTTGGGGGGAAGGTAAGCAAAAAGATAAAAGCTCAGTTAAATGTAGTTTACTTCTAGGGCTAGGGCCAAGGAAAAACAATGGCTCTAAATAAGAAAGATAAAGCTGATCCAGGATTAATTTTCAAAAAGGTATTAAAATAGACCCTCTTCCATTTTTTGTCTCTGAATCATACTGCTAACTCTGTGGGACTTAATTCTGATTAATCTGACACAAGATTACACCATTAATCTCTTACTTCCCTCTCCTTGTAAATACAATACAGGATGTTTTTTAAATGTAGAGATATGTAAAACATTAGCAAGACCCTTTTTTTAAAAAAAATACATTTAATATTAGCTACATAAGATAAAATGACCTCTTGGTTTTGTAATAATCACCTTCCTTCCCCAACTCCAGCAGAGGTTCATAGACACCTATTATTCTAATAATATAGTATTATTCAATTGCTTTGTATTATTGATGAAGAGAGATCTTGCTCATCCTTTTTGGCGCCTTCAAGGCAGTTTTTAAGTCCTGATGACTGCCTGGACTAGTCCCTGCAGTTTTCTTGGCAATGTTTTTCATTTTTTCATGTTATTATTACTAATATTATTTCATATTATTATAATTAGTGATATAGAATAAGAGAAGGAAAAATAATCAAAGTCAAAGAAAGTGCTAAAGTGCAAAAATAAAGAAAGATAAAAAGATACAAAGACGTAGGTCACTTTCAATCTTCTTTACAGCAGTTCCAAATACATTTATCAATTTTGTTCTATGGTTATAACATAGCCATATTTTTTTCTATAATCTATTCTTTCTAATCATCAAAACAATAAATCATACATGACTTTTCGCCCCTATTTCACACAACATTCTATAAGGGGTTTCCAGTCAGCAATAAATATAGATATTCTCTTTCCTTTGAGCAAAGGGGTCAGCAAAGGTCTCACCAACCTTCTCTCCATTGTGGGTAGTACCAAATCTTTCTGTCTTTGTGCAAATAATAATGTTGCTGCATTTATCATTTATGAAAACAATGTCGCATAACTTTTCTCTTACTGTTTGCCTATCAGTCTTATAAGAAAAACCTCTGGTTTCAATTCTATATTAATATTTAAAATCCTTCGAATTAGTGTAAGTGTTTGAATCCAAAACTTTCTGGCATTTTTACTCATGTGAAGTTTTCAGAAATGGTTTGCCATTGCTTACTGCCTTGGGCTGACAGAGAGTGACTGGCTCAAAGCATCCAGCTGTACCCAAGGCGGGTCTAAAACTCACAATCTCCCAGTTTCTAACCTGATGTCTTAACCTTCTCCCTACCTGGTCATATGTCTCCAGAGATCTTTTCAAGGGTGAAGACTTCTTGTGAAAACTGGGAGGGAAATCTTGTGCTTTTCTTTGGTTGTGCACTGAAAACTTATATAATGTTTTTAATGTCTATGGAGATGCTCAGTCATCCGGGTCTTGTCCCAAAGGTGCTACACAAGAATTTGAAAAAGCATCTTGGATGAGAAGCGAAATATTTTCAAAGGGAAAAAGTAACAACAAGAAAGTCCAGTTACCTTTTGGAAATAGCACCTTTGGAACAATGTTTATAAAAGGATTGGGATGTATGAAATTTGAAATAGATACACCTCTTATATCACTATATCACACAGAGAATTGAGTGCTACAGTAGAAATGTGAGAGGCAGTGAGGGTGGGACAGGAATAGCCCTCTCAGTTTTCAACAAGCTTTTACAGTTCAAAAAGAAAGCAATGCTCTGGTATGGTTAGATGGGCCAGTGAAGAAGACTCGCCAGTAATAATTAATAGTCCGTTTCAAAAAAAAAAAAACCCTGGCAAATGAGCTGTTTTGAGAGTTTGATTTAGGACTCCATCAGCCAAAAGAACAATAAATCCTTCTCCAAAAAAAAGGGTGTGTGTGTTTCAGAGTGGGAAGGAAAGCTAATTGCACCCACTTATTCGAGAGATTGGTGTCTTCTTCATTGTCATTTTTGGTTCAGTGTAATCCTTGCAAATCCAGGTCCTTTGGTTGCTAATTAATGGCGGAAGGAAGGGGGGGGCAGAAGATAGTCAGCAGGCGAGGGTGATGCTTGGAGATTCCCAAAACAGAGAAAAATAGGATTCTTGGAAGAATAAACTCTTTTAAATAATTTTAAGCAGGTGGGTTGACATATAAAATAACCACGTCTTCATTTATACCTAACAGACGGCAATCGGCGTTATTTTGAGTACCACATTTATAAATACAGATATAGAGGCCTCCAAAAAACCAATTCCCTTCTCTTTCCTTTCTCCACCGGGCGAGGAAAAAAACGCGGGATGCGACCTGAAACCCCACCCTAAAACCAACCGCCCCCCCCGCCCCCCCCCCCCAAAAAAAAGGCGTTTGAAGCGGTCTCTCTTGAAGGGACCTAAGCCCAGTTCCCTAGGGAAAGTGAAAATAGTTTTGGGCGGAATGCAATGGGGGGCTTTTCGGATTCATCTTTTCCTTAAGGAATTTCCGGGACCATGAGATCCTTTCTTAATTCAACGAGTCATTTGAGATTGTGTGAGAAATTTAGTAAATGCAGTAAACGTTACAGGGGGGAATAACCAGAGCCCACACCAGCCTCGGGTTAAAGAAGAGCCCGCATTCATTGCTTGAAACTCAGAAAAATCAGGATTTTCTGCAGGGGCTCAAGAGCTTAGCTGTCGCGCGAAGTCGCCCGATTGTAAGACTCCGATAAGGAACCGGATTCGTCCCCTTTCCCTTCCCTTCTCCGAAAAGAAAACGCCACGAAAACCCTCTTCTTTTCGTCCCTTTGCGGTCATTCCGCAAGCCGTAGCCGATTCCGGCGGGACAGCAGAGCCAAAGACTAGGCGTTTTGCACCATTGGAGACGTCTCCAGAGCACTGCAGCCCTTGCAGGGAGATGGGGGTGGGTGGGTGGGTGATGGAAGGTCAGCAGGATGGGGCATGCCCCCCCTCCTCTAGACACACACACACACACACACACCCGGAGATAGTCGGGTTTTTGCTCCCAACTGCAGGGCGCTGATGATCCGGATCCAGGCGTCCGGGAGCTCAGATTTTCTCCTCTTCGATTCGCAGTCTTCTTTTGCCTGCTTTTCCGGGGGTCCCGAGAGAGCAAACTCTCTTCTTTGAAGCATCGCGTCCGAAGAGCCACTCCGGGGAGCGCCCAGAGTCCCACCTTTCAAATGCTGAAGGCTGCTGATCTGCACAGCCACGTGGACGAAAAGAAACATTAAAATGGGTTTTTTTTATTCCCGAGGTTTGTTTATACAAGAGAGGTACAAAAACTTCAAACCCAGGAAAGCCAACGTTTCCCCCCCCTCCCTCCCTTACGCACACAGGGGGAGAGAGGAAAAGGTGTGTGTGGGGGGGATGGATGTGATTTTTGTCGGCAATAAAGATGGAGGGTTTTTTTTCCTGTCCCTGAAAGGTTTTCTCGCCCGCTTCTGCAAGATCGTTTTTGGCTCTCTGGGCTGCCTTTGAAATCCTTATATCCTTTGGGTATAAATACGTGTGGTTGACAAGTGTTTTTTCCATGTTACCGCAAACGAATCTCGGCCTATTTATATTTCTGTTTTCGAAATAAAAGGGGCAAAACGCGGTTCCCGACCCGCTGACAGCGATCGGAGGCAGGGAAGACGGGAAGACGCCCAAAAGGGCGAAAGAACGGGCGAAAAGAAAGAAAGAAAAAAAGGCGCCGGAGGAGTTTGGTTTTCAAACTGGAGCTGTTAAATATTTCCCGTGAAATATACACTGGAAGGGCTCGATGCAACTCAAAATAATAATAATAATAATAATAGTAATAGTAATAATAATAATAATAATAATATAAACTAATAATAATAATAATAATAATACCTGTCTGCAAAATCAAATTTACAGAACGATCGCCGGGAGATCCCTCCCTCCCACCCCGCGGTCTCGCCCACCCGCGAGCTGGAGCTATCCCGCTCTCCTAAATACGTTTGTTGGGTTGCAATTGTGGATTTCCGCGCGCCTGATGATTCTCAGACAGAAAGTTGGACACGGACTTTCATTGGCCCGACTGTTCAGAACGTCCTGTTAAAATCGGCAAGGACCAGATTTTTCCCCCCCTGAATATTAGAATACGATATTAAAATCTGGAATAAAGTATCAATCAATTCCACGTGGCATTCGTGAGCTTCTGAAGAACTGCATTATGAATAACTTAAATCCAACAGATCCAACAGAGACCTTAATCTAAATAGGTTTTCTACCTAGGACTGTATAGATGAAATTCATCATGAACTAGGAGAAAACCTGGATTTATGAAGCTCTAGTTGATAAAGTTTGCTTGACGTTCATCCAAATGATAGACTTCTATCTTGTGCCATGACTTTTATCCAATGAACGCTACGCTGGCCTACCACCAAACCCTAAATAATCAGCAAAAATTGCCTCTTCTTTTTATGCCGCAGGCTTCACCTATCCAAAAGAAGTTGAGGGGTCCAGAATTAGAATGAGAAGAACTAATTCTTGGATTTGTTACATTATCCTTGATTAAAAGCTAGTGGATTAGTTAAAACGATGAGTTGAAGGCTAATAATAAATTAGTTAAAACTCAACTTATCCCAGTAAAAGGCTACTTATATATTGAATTAATTCACATGAAACGTATTAAAATACTTAAGATTTGCTGTTCAAGGCTACTGTAATACCAAAACTGGTGCCTGTTTACTTGCAAGTAGGTGGCATAGAATTCAGTAAATCAGCTGGCCATTGGTAATGTTTTGCACTTCAAGCAAATCCCACTGAAATTAGCAATTAGGATCAGAAAAAGCAAAATGATTCTGGAAGAAAACTGCTACGCAGGTTGCTTAGAAAAATCAGGCAAGGGGTTTCTTTCTGTCCTATTAGTTTTCTTATACATCATTGTGATTTTGTGCTGCAACTGTAATACATTCACTACTACATTCTCATAAAGGAAAATTGGGTTTGGTATCATAGAAATAAGTGTGTGAGCCACTGTTTAATCTGTGGCTTGGGGATCATCATCAACCATAAAATGAGAATACCGGCTAAAAAAAAGCGATCGTTACAAATTGCTATTGTTAGTACACTACGCCTAATATGAAGAACTAATTTAATTAACAGCGAATGTAGCTATTAAAGTGTCAGATAAGGATTGGAGAGAACTACCTTTAAATTCCTGCTGAATGTCACCGAAAATTATAGGCTCTCATACAGGTTATTGGGATTCAATAGCAATGAAACGTTTGCATGATTGCTATGTAAAGTACATAGCTGTGCCCATGTAATTATTAAAAAAAAGAGTTTCATACAAATTCATATTTACCATTTAGTATAATGGCCTGCTGCATAGGGATGATGAAAGGGTACACAGCACACAGCACAGGGGTTGGAAAAAGTTGCTGTTTGGATTGCAAAATTAATCATGGTGGCTTTGCTTCATTGTAAATGTATTGCTCCTACTGATCTCTTTTATGTTTTTATTGCAGTTCTTTTTGATTGCTTTATCTACTAGCTTGTTATTCTTGTTGTGCTTTTTTGATGCATTATTGGCTTGTTTTTATGGTGTTTCATTATCTTTGCATTAGCAGCTTTCAACCAGACAAGGAGCATTGCCCTTTAACCATTATAAAGAACATATATTTACACAGTAGTATTACAATTCTGCCATCTATACATGTCTATTCAAATTTAAGCCATCAAATGAGCTTAAACCATTCAGTATACTTTACCTACACATTAATCCAGGAATCCTTATAATAACTTTGCGAGATAGACCAGGGATTTATCTGGTTCACACCTCAGCCTCTTAGGCACCAGAGGGTTTTAGTTCTTTTGGTCAGTTTGCTCATTCTAGTTGGGTTCACACATGCTGTTCTGATGGCTTGGAATGAGATTTCAATTCAACCCTTTCACATCCTAGCCCAGGTGAATCCTATTTAAAGAACTTAAAGGACATGAAAGAAAGTGAGAACTTGTGCAGTTTATTCACTGAAAGGGATAAGGCACAATCAGAGTTTGTATTTCCAACATTCATATTTAAATGCTTTTATTGGAGTTTACTGAACGTGTGGTTTGATTGCTATGAACCGTGCAGTCATATGTGGTTTTGCTATTCTTGTAACCTGCTTTGGATGTTATGGTTGCAAAGAAACATAAATATTTGTACAATTCTTTTCAAGTAGGTGATGGGACAACTTCTCCTGGAAAGCCAAGGTTTGAACAGAGCAGCTCCTGTTCTCACCATGTGACGGTTGGCCTCATCTGCTTCTAACGTGGGAAATTTCTTTTTGCAAGTTTCATAAATTAACTCTTTTCTCCAGTTCTTCTCTCATCGCCTTTCAAAACTGTAGATGAGAATGGATGTTATGGTAAAAGATGATAAGATATACTTTTTAAAAACGTGTGCGGAAACATCAATTTCACTGGATTGTATCCCCCCTACACACATCTCCTATTAAAACAATTGGGAGAAAGGTGTGTGCGTCTTCTTCCTTTGCACCATTTGGGATTTTACAAATTGAAACTATGTCATAATAATTGTTATTGGTATTTCAATTCATAATTGTCTTTCTACAGGGAAGATGCTGCAACTCCACTACTGATCAGCTTTCCTTTAATTGAAACTAAACTTTAAATAAAAAGATGCCTGTACTTTGGTCAAATTCTGCAGGATCACACACCAGTCAGGCACCCACTCCCTGAAAACGATAGGGAAACTGAGTACAGTACCAGGAAGGAGAAGTTCCCATTCCTGAATACTCCAACAGGTGAGAAAGAGAGAAATACTTGCTTACCCTGATCCATTCTGGTTTCCCTTGAAACAGCAGACATATACACCTTTGCAGCTATCCTGCTGGCCTGATCTCAGTAACTGAGAGTGAGTTGGTTAAAGCAACCAGTTGTGGAAGGCCTGATCAAGCATTGCAGGCGGATAGAAGGGCTGCTCAGCAAACAAAAGAGTGCAACCCGAAGGGTGTCTGTTCAGGGGTCAGTTCCACTAAATTCAGCGAGGCTGAATATTTCAGATAAGTAGATGTAAGACTGCTGGCCTAAGGTTTCATATATCACTGCACACTCATTTGGTTATAATCCTACTGAGCAGAGTCAGACAGAGAAATACAGAGAACAGGCAGGTTTTCTAGTTTCCCCGCTATGACGAGCTGTGCTAGGAATCTGAGATCCCTCCACTAGTGAAAGGGGCCCACCATCCTCCCCATTTGGTACAGCATCTTCTGGACCCAAAGCAACAAGGACAACGGAATTCTGTCGACAAACACACCGCTAACTATCTCAGCCTCCTGGTTGTTTTCTAGCGCAAAAATGAACCTTATTTTATTTGGGAAATGTATTTATTGGGGAAATTTATATAGCCACCCACTCGCTCACAGCGACGCTGGGAGGCTTACAGGCAGTAAAAAAAATACAGTATAAAAAATAATTTTTTAAAAAATACCATCACCCATCCACCGCCCATCCCCTGTGTGTGCGACAACACACAGCGAGATGGGCCAGTTGATGGGCTTTTTTTGTTGCAGCATGCGGGAAATTGTCCCCCATGTCCCGCTGCTTGAGAGGGCAGCATCCCACTTCCATGACCCTCGATCCGCCCGAAGAACGCCCCGCAGCGCTCCTTTCACCACGTTTTGCCCTGGACGCCCACGGGTGGCTGTCACTACTTGAGGCGTCTCTCGGCTCGGCTCTTCTAAGGCGGAGAAAACTTGGCAGCCGGGCTCGCCCGCTCTTCCTCCCGACGGTATAACCCCTCCCGGTTCCTGCCCTGGGCCAGGCCCCTCCCTCCACAAGCCCTCTCAGCAAAGCCCTGTGGGTTTGCTGCGCCCTTGGCATTCTCAAGAGAGGCTGCTCGGGCAAGCTTGTCTCCACCCGTCCCTTTAAGGCACGACAGCTGGAAGGGAGTGCCGGCCGACGGCTGCTCAGCTGCAGAGAGAGAACGCAAGCAGCTCCAGAGTCCCTGCCGCGGCTTGGGTAGCTGGCTGGGCAAGGTGCGCCCGCAGCTCTTCCAGGGGCGGTGAAAGAAGCGGGGATCGCAGGTCTCCCTACGAGCGTTTCCGAAGCGCCTCCTTGGAGGAGCGGCGTCTAAAAGAGAGATCGGCTTGCTGTTTCCCGCCGCCTCTATCCATCGCAGGAACCCGGCAGGACCGCTTCTCACTTCCCGAATCCAGTAGCCCCCGACCCTTCGCTTGAGCCGATAAGCCATGGAAGGTCTGAAGGCGCGTTGTCACGCCGGTCCTCGAAGATCGGCTTCGTTTTAGGTCTGTCGGGCATCACAGAGTCCGACCGCCAGGAGGTTGAAGGTCTCGGGGGTCATCGCAGCCCTAGATTTCTCCCAGAAGTTCTCAAGCTCCAGCACCCAAACGCAAAGGACTCCGAAGCTGCTCTCTTCGCAATCCCACCGGCATTCGCGCTTTTCGATCCTTGCCAGAGGGTGCTTTGAAGAAACCCTTTCGGACGTCAGCCAGGAACAGCGAGGCTGGCGCACTCCAGTCCTCAAAGCTCCCCGTTGATTGCCTGCAACCTGTATCGCCGTCGGAGGCGGAGGTAGAGCCTGGGATGACGGCCGAAAGCCCTCAACCAACGGGTTGCGCGGTGAGCCGGCCCGACGCCGAAGCCGAAGCCGCCTCTAGGCTTCCCGCGCTGGTGAAGATGGAGCCGGCAGCCCCGGGAGAGGCCCTGGAGCCGGAGCCGTCGGAAGAAGACGTGATGGGAGGTTCGCGGCCTATCGGACGCCGCAGGAAACGGCCGGTCCAGCGCGGGAAACCCCCGTACAGCTACATCGCGCTCATCGCCATGGCCATCGCGCACTCTCCGGAGCGCCGCTTGACACTGGGCGGCATCTACCGCTTCATCACCGAACGCTTCCCCTTCTACCGCGACGGGCCTCGCAAGTGGCAGAACAGCATCCGCCACAACCTCACGCTCAACGACTGCTTCGTTAAGGTGCCCCGAGAGCCCGGCCGGCCGGGCAAAGGCAGCTACTGGGCCCTCGACCCCCACGCCCGCGACATGTTCGAGAGCGGCAGCTTCTTGCGCCGCAGGAAGCGCTTCAAGCGCAGCGACCTTTCCACTTATCCGGCCTACATGCACGAGGCGCCAGCCCAGCCCGTTGTCGGGCCTTCGCTCAGCTCGGCCTACGCCCCTCCGGCTGCTCTCTGCTATCCTTCCCAGCCGCCCCTCTTCAGCCTGGGACCCCTCATGGCCCAGCCGAGCCCGGAGCTGGTGCAGCAGCACAGCGTGGACATAAACTCTTCTCCTGGCAATGCCTGCTCCTTTGCTGGGTCCGCAGCTTACACCAACCAAGCCTGCACTGCGGCCTCTGGCCTAGGCAGGCCCCACAACACCATGCCTTACTCTTACGCCATCCCTAGTGCCCAGCAGCTCCAGGTTAACCAAGGCTCTTATTCCCAGAGCAGCAACAGTAACTTCTTTGGGGCTTCTGCCCGTCTAGGTGTACCTACCTCACCCCCCATCACTAATGACAGCATGGATTTCTATGGCAGGATGTCACCTAGCTCCTACAGCTCTTTGGCTCACGGGTACAATGCCAGTGGGCAGCTCAGCAGTTCCGGAGCCTACCTGCGCCACACCTCTTACCCCAGTAACATGGAAAGGTTCGTTTCGGCCATCTGAAGCCAAGGAGGAACTTGGTTGGGGAAAAAAGAGAGCAAGGCAGGGCAGGGGGAGGGTGAGATCTCCAGTTGTATTATCTTCCCCTTGGGCTTAGATTACCATCATGAGCATGTTACCCTGCACTGGCAGGAGGGTTGTGGTGTTCATTCGGTGCGACTGCGCATCGATATGCCAATCAGCGCCATTATTTAAGTCTGTAAGAGGAACAGGACAATGGAGGTGTCCACAGTACAAGGCTGGTGTAAAGATTTAACTTTGTGAAGCGAATGCACTATACAGTATGAAGCTAATGACTGCTGCATAGGTGGGGGTGTTGAGAAGACACAGGGGACCCTTTCGTGCCGTGAGCTATGAAACGCACCACCTGTCAAAACCAAAGGCAATACAATGTATTAGACCTTTTTGGGTGCTCTTCCATTCCTGTTAACTCTCCTCCACTTTTTCTTTTGTGAGCTCCCTCTTTACAAAATAATCTGTTGTAGCAGTAGCCTCAATAAGTAGTAAGCTGTTTCTTTTTCATTTTTTTACCTAGCCCAATTATTAGCAATATTATGAATAACTAGTAGGTGTATGCTTAATACCCTCAATGTCAAGTTTTCAGTGACTCATAAGTTCATTTGGAGAAATAAATGTGGAGTCAATGATTCACCCTTCTGTTTGAATGCTTTCTGCTGGCTTTGGAAATGCAATAAATACCCTTTGAAACTGATTTTATTGGAAAGTTCTGATTTGTAGCTGGTTATTTTCAGTTAGATAGCTTGTTTTGCAGCGCATAAAAGGAACTTGCATCCACACTTCAGTGCACTTATTGTGCACTTATTGTAAAAATGTATGCTTAGCAGCTGTACAGGCAGCTATATAATCAGATGGGAGTACATTTGCTAATGGCTTATACATAAGATATAAGGAAATGTCAAACGCACCCCCTAGAAAGGACATTTGTCCATATTCAGTAAATTCCCTGCTTTTAAAATTCAGCTTCGATTGTTGCTACTGAGAAACACATATTGTATTCAAAACATAAAAAGTTATTGTATATTTTCTGATTAGTTAAGATTAACACAGTAATCAAATGATTCACCCAAAAGGCAATTCTAATTTTTTCAAAATGATGCTTTTTACCAGTTTTTTTTTTTTTAGGTCTTCTGCTCACCCTGTCATAGCAATCAAGACCTTGATATTGTTATACTGGTAGTTGAGGCAGAAATGCAAGGAAAAGCTGTAAAATGAATGGCTAAACCCATATAATCTACTACTGCACATTATCATTAAAAGTAAAATCGGTAAAATTCTGTAGGTTATCGTCTTGCAATCCTGGATCAAAAAACTAGCTTTTTAATAAGAACCATAGGGATCAGGACTCCAATTAGCTGAAAGCTGTTCAAAATCCAAACAAGACTAATACCACAGGTCCCTATAAATCACATAGTACAACGTTGTTATGGCTCTACCATTTCAGACTTTAGGAATAGATAGACTAACTTATTATAAATCACAAAGAATCTTGCAAATTCAGGGTAATAATAGATTAAATAAATAAGGAAACATTTGAATATTTACACAAATGTAAAAGCTGCAAGAAATCTTAAGCTTTTCTTAAGTTAAAAAGTTCTAATGAGCCTTTCCTTAATGTTCTATGTATAGGAAGCTCTTAACACAGAAAACATTCAAGATTCAATTTCCATAGACGTGCACCTATAGTTTTGAAATGAATTTTGGACCATAACATTCATATGATTTACATGCAGAGTTTGAGTCAGATGGTATGGACAATCATTCCTTTAGGATGATAAACTTGACTTACTGGGTTAGACCAAGACTGTCATAATACAGCATTCTTTAAGAAATAGTGGTTAACAAGTTCCTCTGGATACTTAGAAGAAGGGCACGAAATTCACCATATTCTTGCTATTGTTTGTTCCCAGCATCTGTATAGATTTTCTAAGGTAAAGTATTTATGAAAATGGATTTCATCTAGTAAAAACCCTAGAGAGAAACATCATCTGTGTAATGTGTCTATTTTTTTTGAAGTTAGCGGCTCCCACCAGTAATTTGGATAGCACCTGCTTTTCATATGTTAATTCTATGTTCAGTGAAGAAACCGAATTAATTTGGTAAAAGGAGAAGGGGTGGGAATTGCTTGAATTTATTGCCAGTTAGTTCTATGCAGTTGAGATGAAGATATTTTCCTTCAACCACAGACCAATCGATACCTGTTTTATTCTATTGCATTTCTGGCTTTATTGTCCAACAACGTGCAGGGGTGTACAAAGAAGTTCTGGAATTCTGTTTTATATAAGAATTTTGAAAACTTTCTTTTTGCTAAAATAGTATCGGATTCTGTACCAACAAATTACATGTCCCAAGCAACCTTGAATACTTCTTGTATCCTTCAAACACTTCTTGCTCTGTTTTTTGGCCCAATCTTTTTCTCAGTATTTTCAGCCATGCATCTATTGTATGTATGCCTCTACCTGGAAAAGATAGAAAGAACCCAAGACAAAAGGATAATGATCTACTAAGTGAGGTAGCCTTTGTTCAAGCCTTTTGTGTGGATCAAGATGGACACTAAATTAAATATGTTGCTACTCTCATAGCCCTATTTTTAATTTTTCACTAGTACCAGGTGAATTTATTTGTATTGAAATTTCTGCTTTGCAGGTGTAAATTTTACAGTCAAATGGCATAGGAAAAAGGATTGAATTTTCCTCCTTGCGCTGCAAGATGGGAGAACAGTTGCAGCTTATATTCTTCACCTATTGTGTAGTTTGTCTCTAATATTTTAAGTTTTCTATAACAAAAAATCTGCAGTTTGTTTCCCTGTGGCATGCAAATAAGCAAACTATTTTAGTTATTTTAAAGGCAGTTTGAGAAAGAATTCCAACGGGATAATTTAGACTGCAGTAAATTATATTGTATTCCATTCATTTTATAATTTGTAAAACATTGAAAAGATCTTTTGATGAGGTTTGAATCTTAGGGAAGCAATCCATTTTTTGTCAGAGCTCGTTATGCAAGCACTGACTTTTCTACTAAAGAGCCCATATGACATGAGAGGTGATCTGGAGAATACTCTGATGCACGGATTCCATCCATACAGAATGGTGAGCAGTCCTGATGGACCAGACTATTTTATCACATGAACTAGAAAGTCCCCAAACAATGATCATTGCAGATGAAAAACAGTGGTGGGGGGAAAGTTGGTCTTAGATAGACGTTTCTGCTTTTTCTAGTCTACAGGAACATTCCCGCACATTCCCCAGAACAATGGGAAAACTACTGTTATAAAATAAAAATGAACAAAAAGCAGAATGAACCAAAGCAGAGGTAGACAGAAAGCAGACTCAGACTTGCTGAAATCTTGGGTGATGGATTATAGAGCTGTTTCGAATCCTACCCAATTAACCAAAGCCTTTTTTCTTCTGTAAATTAGGCTACCGAAATAATTTTTTTTAAAAAAAGGGAACGAGTACCAGATTCAATTTTAGTAATGGAAGCATCATCTTGATTTCCGCTTTGTGCTCTAAGGTTAGAATGCTCCTTAAATTTGCTATATGGGTGCATGACTTCTGCAACTCTTTTGCAACTTACATTGGTCAATTGAATTTGGGGTTCCAAGAGTAGTAATTTAAAAATGTAGAAATTTGAAGTTTGTTCTTCTCCACAGTAAAACATCAAAATCGGTACTATTTAGGTCACTTCTATGTATAATTCACGCTAGCTTGAAAGGGGTCCTCAACTTCAGTTCTCCATGATATCAGCATCAAGGAAAAGCTGTTCCCAGTTCAGATATGGTTTAATTGAAACCTCAACAAGGGCAGTATTATTAAGTCAGCATTAACTTTTCAGTTAATGTTGCTTTTAGATGCTGTAACTCCATGTCACCATTGGATGGAACTCTTGTCTCATTCTTTTTCCTGGCTCCTGAGTTTCAGATCCCTCCAGGTTAATGCTGGTTTAATAAATGTAGCAGCTTCCTTTCAATAGTGGAAAGAACAGGAGTAAAATCGGCAAGAATTTGTTTCCACATTCACTTCATTAGGAGACAAAATCTACTAGGCTCCTGGCCCTTTCTTTCTTTCTTTCTTTAACTCCTTTTGTAGGGAGTGGGGATGCATTGAGAGGAGCAAGATAGATGATTGTTGTAGGACCTCCAGTTGCTCAGGTCAAGGCAGCCATTTTCTACAGTTGTTCTTGGCACAAAGACAATTATGGATCATAGAAATATGCAAAACATTTCAAATTCATAATATATATATATTGATTTATTAATTTCCTAAACTATTCACTACCAAAGTCTCTGAAGGGTATACAGAAAGAAAGCATACTAAG
Source organism: Grayia smithii (assembly GCA_032468115.1). NCBI lineage: Eukaryota > Metazoa > Chordata > Lepidosauria > Squamata > Grayiidae > Grayia > Grayia smithii. The sequence continues at coordinate 66,658 of JANHFM010003004.1, forward strand.
ACAAGAAATTCCACAATAAATTGACTTAGTAATTATTTTAAACATTTCCAAATCTCCAGATCCATCTGTTCCAAACTCTGACCATGGATTGCCTTCAAGCTGCTTCTAAGAGTTGTGAAGTAAAAATGTCAATAGTGTAAGGAGTTTCACTAGCCTATATTTCTTTTTATTCTTATCAGACAAAATCAGCAAAGCAGGAGATGTGTGTAACTATATTATTCTGCATATGAACACATGGACTACTCAGTCCCTGTTACGGGCTCCACATGCATGGTCTCAAACACATAATTTCTATATATAAAAGGAAAAAGAAGACTATAGGGCTAAAATCCATTGTCTTAATATATAGATTGTTATCTCTATATAGAGAATTCTACATAGTTATATAGAGTCTATAGAGTTATATAAAGAATTCCAAATGTTATCAGTCTAAAGACCTCCAACAATGGTTTGACATTTTCCCCTCAGCGGATCATTTGAAAATAATAATTGTGGGAAATGACAGAAGTATATAAATTGGAGAAGTTGTTTCTGAGATGTGCCTAAAAACTTGCATGAATGAGGCAGAATAATTGATTTATTGTTTCCTGGTTAATTCTGTGAAGGGATTAAAAAAAAATCAGAGGTGCATTTAGTCATGTAGATCCCATCTGCAGTACACAATGGTATAGTACAAACATTCATGTCCCCAATGACTACAAATAAGGAACATAAGGAGAAAAAAATGTTGAGGAGGTATCTGTCTTTGCTTGTTCCTCTATATTATTCACCTTTGTTCTTCCCTGTTCTAATGCATTACTTATAAGCGGACGAAGCACCTATAGGTGGATGCAGAATGCCTCCCTCTAGACCAGTGTTTCTCAACCTTGGTGATTTTAAGATGGGTGGACTTCAACTCCCAGAATCTGGGAGTTGAAGTCCATCCATCTTAAAGTCACCAAGGTTGAGAATCACTGCTTTAGACAGTTCTGATGTGAAGAAGGCTTGGTGGCTATCTGGCATAGACATTCTGCTTGTCTCTATTTCAACTTTTCCCAGCCTGGAGCTACACAATATCTTGGTTGATAGTTACCCTTGTCCTCCATCATCATGGTTGAAGATAATGATCCTTCGATGCTAAGGCATGTTAAAGATACTAGATGAAGAAGCTATTTCATTTGAACATAGGTCAGTAAACCCAACATAAAAAAAAAATTTAAAAATCCCCTGTGCTGAATCCTCCAAAAGGAAGACACAATCACTGGGTATTTCAAAAAGAAGGAACTGCAGGGAAATTACAACAAAAGGCTACCAGATTTTTATTGCTCACACAAGAATGACAGGTATCATGTAGCCTAACAGCTTTCCCACATTGAATAAGGAACAATTATTATCCACAAGCAACTTTTCAATTAAAAGCCAAATAAATCTTGCTCCAGGTGATCATTTTCCAAAGACTGAGGTTCCTGTGAGCCTTCTGGTCTTGGTGTCTCCTCTAGTCCTGGGAGGTGAGCTGGAGGGCAGAGTACAGAAGGTATCACATACAAATATTTCTATTGGTTTAGTCTAAATAATGCTGATGTCTCTGAGCAATAATTATAACCAAGATTAACCATCTAAACAAAAAGGAATGAAATATCAACTCCCAAATTGATTAAATAATGTCTTCAAATATTCTTTTTTATTAATGATGACATATTCATAGTAACAGAAGCAAAGAAGAATTAAAGCTAGCAATTCTCCAAATATTATTGTTATGAAAATCAAGTTTTCAAAACTATAGTGTTTGCAAGGTAAAAGTTAGACAATATATCAGCCAGATGAGGGACGCGGTGGCTCAGTGGCTAAGATGCTGAGCTTGTCAATCGAAAGGTTCAAATCCCTAGTGCCATGTAACGGGTTGAGCTCCTGTTACTTGTCCCAGCTTCTGTCAACATAACAGTTCAAAAGCATGTAAAAAATGCAAGTAGAAAATAGGGACCACCTTGGTGGGAAGGTAACAGATTCCGTGGGCCTTTGGCGTTTAGTGATGCTGACCACATGACCATGGAGATGTCTTCGGACAGCGCTGGCTCTTCAGCTTTGAAACAGAGATGAGCACCACCCTCTAGAGTCGGGAATGACTAGCACATATGTGCGAGCGGAACCTTTACCTTTACCTTTATCAGCCAGATCCTATTTCTCTGCTATCTAAGGCACCAGCTACTTTAAATATTTTATGGACTTTCACAAATCATTGTATTTGTGATTATTTCCCTATAATCCCCTTAGAGATTTTTCAATACAACAAAGAGTTACATTCAAATCTTAAAATAAAGTAAAAGTGTACAAGCACAAAAAGGGCTCCAGTGATAAAAAATAAATTACAATAGGTATTAAAACTGTCTTTTTAATACTTCTGTCCATTAAAGCTAGACTACAGTAGTTAATCAATAAGATTCTTTGATGGCAGAACCATCTCAATGACACTAAATTACAGAATTACATTTTGACAACGCTGGCACAAGTCACTTAAGGAAAGGCATGAGAGGACCCTCTCCCATCACACAAAAAGAAACCAATTGAACCAGGGGTGAAATCTACATTTTGATACTACCGGTTCTGTGGGTATGGCTTGGTGGGCATGGCAGGGGAAGGATACTGCAAAATCTTCATTCTTACCCCCCTCCAGGGGAAATTTCCATTC
>JANHFM010003004.1:92132-102152 GCA_032468115.1 Grayia smithii
TTTAGCAGAGTGATGGCGTTCGGGGAAAAAACTGTTCTTGTGTCTAGTTGTCTTGGTGTGCAGTGCTCTATAGCGTCTTTTCGAGGGTAGGAGTTGAAACAGTTCATGTCCAGGATGTGAGGGGTCTGTAAACGTATAACTATACAACTAGGAGCCATAGTGGTGCAGTGGTTAGAGTGCAGTACTGTAGGCTATTTCTGCTGACTGCCAGCTGCCTGCAATTTGGCAGTTCAAATCCCAACAGACTCGAGGTTGACTCAGCCTTCCATCTTTCCAATTATTGGGGGCAATATGCTGACTCTGTAAACCGCTTAAAGAGGGCTGTAAAGCACTGTAAAGCTGTATATAAGTCTTAAGTGCTATTGCTATTTGAAATTACATGTATGGACATGTTTGTGATTTTTTTAAGATGTAACAACTAAGATATACCAGCGTATTACTTTTAACAATGGAATTTCAGTACTGTATTGACACCTGTTCGCAGGGAACAGAGATACCCAACCTATTTGGTATAGTGTGCATAATGGGATTTTTAGAATAGGTTGCATAAATGTTCAACAAGATACTTCAGTCTGTTAGGAAACACCCCCATAGACTTGGTACTCATTTGCAGCCTTATTAAGGATACTACACTGAGATCTGTGCTATCAGTATCAGATTACCCCTTCATCCCTCTAGGCCATTTGATCCAACAGAGAAGAACCTCATACATAATTTCAAAGTTTTCAGAGCCAACATCTGGGGCAGGCTCCCATTGCCAAAGCATGGTCTTTATCCTACCAAGCAGAAAAACAGATCTCTACTGAAAGAGACTGCAACCATAATTGCACAAGACTTATTTCTTCTCAGTGCTAAAGTAGTGACTTTTGATGACTTCCCATCTGATCAACAGGTTGGAGACCAGTCAGTAGGATCTCTCAAGAAAGTCAAACTCATCCTAAATAGCTGATCAGGTTGTGTGAGGCTCTTGATCTTTAGTTACAGTAGATCCCATTCTGAGTAGATAGTTTGTATACTATTGTCTTCAGATGCTTATAAGTCAGAAATATTGCTAATATACTGGCTTTGTTGAAATCAGTAAAAATCGTATAGCAAACATCAGCCTCTATTCCTCCAACCAAAAAGCTGTTGTATTAAAAGAGGTAGCAGTTTTTTTCTGGCATTTGGCCTTCAAATCACTGGTAGTTGAAGTTCCACATAAAAATGTAGTGCAAAGTGTCTTACGGTCCTTATTGATAAAGGAGAACCTGAATACTTTTCATATTTTTTTAATTCACAACAAAGTTATTGTTTAGAATGGAATTTCCAAGCCTATAATGACTAATATCAGATTTTTCTTTGTGAAAAGATGACCTATTTTCTACTGTATATGCTAGATGATAAATGAGACCTTGCTTCCGTTTTCTTAGCAGAAGCCTCCCAAATCTCCAAGCAGCAGATGAACATCACAGTTGCTTATGTGGCTGACCACATTAAAAGGAGTTATTGCTCTCCGCTGCTACAGTGCCTCTTGTGGTTCAGAACATGATGGAAGATCTGCTCATCACAGAAGTATTTTTCTTCAAGAGTATAGCTAATGTTATGGAGAAAGACAAAATCCAAAACACTGCAAGAGAGTGGCAATCATGCTAGTCAGTAGCAGTGTCTCTGCTGCAAATAAGACCCATAGTTGGAATTAAATTGCCCTTCTCTAGCATTACAGTTGCTATAAGCTAATGTGCAACATGAGGCAACAACATTTCTCAAAACTGCTGCCTTCCCTTTTATTTTTACAAAAGACTTTTTAGAAATACTCCTAAATATCATCTTTGATTTTTAACATATAATCTCCAGGATTGCTACTTCAGTTCCTACTGTCAATTGCTCTCCAAGGATGGAAATCCTACACTACAGAGTCTTAGTCTCAACTTCGATAGCTATGGGGTATGCCATAGAATTCAAGGCTTGCAGTATTGTTTATCCTTTCCAGCTCCACATTGATATATGAGGTTTTGCTCAAAAAGAAATTATGATCAAGTACCAAACTTTCAGATGTGAATTGGATTTGATTATTTTGTCATCCTCAAAACTGACAATGAAGTGAAGCTAATAAATCTTTGCAACTCATTAAATAATATCAAGCTCGATAAATTCAGGATAGTCACATTTCAGATTAGCTTATTTTGTTGGGGGAGGGGGAATGGTTTTCCTGAATGGATCCTGGAGCTACATGTTTCCATATAATATGTTACAATGTATGATTATGGTTGTATGTCTGCATCTGTTTACCCCATGTTGACTATTGGCTGCAATGTGCAACATAACATTTTGTTCAGCTCATTCAGTGTATCAACAAACAAAAGGTACTCTTTTCCTATTCATGCACCTTTGGATAAATTACATTTGTCGTGGAAGTTAATGTATTATCTATTTAATGGAGTCACTCAGCACCCAGATGGATGCCCTAATTTTCCTACATTATACCTGTGAATGGGAAACAACCTCAGTGGACTTGCTTGTTGCTTTAAAAAATGACCAATACAGTGTTTTCTGCAAGAAAATGGACACAGCCTGCTATCATTAGAGGATATATTTTCAGTTTGAAGCAGTTAGTTTTGTATATGTTTCCTTCACCCCAGCACCCCATTGCTATGGTAATTATATCAGTGCATGATATAATCCTTTGATTGCCTCTTGATGGCTGGCAACCCTAATTGCCAGTGCTTTTGTCTCTTTTCTCAGATACTGTACTTTTCATAGCCAGGCAAGAGGGACTTTTTTTGACTGAATGATGCTCAAGTATATCACTCAGATCTTTCCCTGACTTTTATAATGTAGCTCCTTGCCTGGCAATTTGGATAAGACTTAGAGCTATCAATCTTGTTTTGTATTATAGGAATTGAGGCATGTTCTCCATGTCCCTTCTTTTATTTGGTCATTTCAAGGGTTTTTTCCCCAGTACTTATTACCTCTTAAGATGTACTATAAAGTCTTTGGTTGTTATTGTTGAAAGTCTTCCCCAGTAAGTTCTGCTCTGTATGTTTCTGCATCCCTTAATGGAGCAATTTGTGAAACACTTCAAGCAACTACCCACCTCTGAAATATTCCATGTTAGAGGGGAATGTTGAAGTTGTTAAATTGATTTCTCCATTTTATGCTCCCTCAGGGATCTTCCATCTTCCTTGGTGAAAGTTCCTTCAAAAGAAGAGGCTGAATGCAATTCTAGGAATTACTAGGCTTTTCCATATTCTAAGCTTTGCTCGCTTTAGATTTGGAGTGGAGAGTCAAAGTACATTAACTTTTTACACTAATTGCACTAAGGCTTTGCGTGCTTCCTCGTGTCTGAACTATCATAGTCTGAGGACTGCTAGTCTTTCCTCCAACAAATAACTACCGGGACAAACTCAAGCTACTGTAGTCTTGTGTTTTTAGTTGCCATGGGGATCCTGCAATGGTCTTAAGTGAAAAATAATCAGGTCACTTTTTTCAGTGCCATTGTAGCTTTGGTCACTAAATGAATAATTGTAAGTTGAGGACTACTTATACTATCCACTCTGAGCTCTCTTCAGATGCTTTTAACTTATGGGATATTTCTGGGTCATCAGGAAGTAAAGATAGAATTACATGCATAATGGAGGTGACTTTTCTGCCTAATAATAGTAATAATAGTAATAGTGAAGTAAGAGAGAGAAGAGGGGAGGGAGAGAGAGTCATGCACAGGCCATGCCCACTCCAGCTCCATGAAGGGGAAAAATGTCACAATATGTAATGTGATGGCAATGTGATGCCATGACTTTGACACCTGTACCCTACAGCAATAGCCCTGTGAGGTAGGTTAGGCTAAGAGTGTGACTGGCTCACGTCACCTAGCCAGCTTTCATCAATTTCAAGCTGGAAAGCTGTCATACATAATTTCACACTTAGTAACCACTTTTCTTAGTGACTAAGTTGCTGGTCCCAAGAGTGGTCATAAGTGAAATCTACCTGTGGTTCTCATTTACTAAACACAGTAGGATCTGACATTTAGTAATGTATAAAGGAATCCTTAACTGTATCTATGAACTTCAGCTTTCCTTTGCTTTAGAGACATACAAAGGTCATAAATGCGAGGATTGGTCACAAAATTACTTTTTCATCACTATTGTAACTACAGTCACTAAATAAAGTATTCACTATATGAGGGCTACTTGTAAATGAAATTCCCTTCAAATATTTTCCAGCAATAACTGGCAGATCCATTGCATCCAAAGTAGCCTAACCAAGATGGTTAAATTTACAATAATACATCTGCATGAATTTATGTGATTCACATCAATAAGATAATGACATAAATCTTGGTGATGACACACTTTTTTCTTTAACATTAAACCTAATTAATACTCTTAATGGTCTATTAAAACAAGTCATTACACTATAAATGGGTGTTTGGAATGTAAACGTTGGACAAGTATAAAGGACAAGTATAAAAAGTGGAAAAAGGGGCACATAACTAGGGCAGAATATCAGCAAATAGCCTGAGCCTGCAAAGATGAAGTAAGGAAAGCTAAGGCTCAAAATGAACTAAGGCTTTTAACAAAAGTCAAAAATAACAAAAAAAAACTTTTTTCAACATGTTAAAAAGAAGAAAAAAGTCAAGGAAACAATTGGTTCATTGGTAGAAGAAAGTGGCAAGAAGGTGACAAGCAACAGGGAGAAAGCAGAACTGCTTAACTCATTTTTTGCATCTGTCTTTACACAAAGGGAAAAAACAATCCAACCTATCAAAAACAGCACCGTAAAAAACAGATTAGGAACACAAGTTAAAATAGAGAAGAAAATGATAAGTGAGCACCTGTCTACCCTAAACAAGTTCAAATCACCAGGACCAGATGGATTACACCCCAAGGTTCTGAAGGAACTAGCAGACATGATCTCAGAACCACTGAACTATGAGCACTGGGGAACTGGCAGAGGACTGGAAAAGAGCTGATGTAGTTCCCATCTTCAAAAAAAGGGGGAAAAATAGATCCAGGAAATTACAGACCAATCAGCCTGACTTCAATACCTGGGAAGATTCTGGAAAAGATCCTTGAGCAACGAATTAGCGAACACCTAGAGCCAAACAAAACAATAACCAAAAGCCAACATGGGTTTGTCAAAAACAGATCATGCCAGACAAATCATTCTTTGACAAAGTGACAACATTAGTGGACCAGAGGAAAGATGTGGATATAATTTACTTGGACTTCCGTAAGGCATTTGATAAAGTAGACCATAATCTACTACTTGATAACATAGAAAAATGTGGGTTAGACAGCATTACCACCAAATGGATTTGTAATAGGCTGACCGACCGCACTCAGCATGTCATCCTCAATGGAAATGCATCTACAGGGAGAGAAGTATGCAGTGGGGTACCTTGAGGCTCTGTTTTAGGCCCAGTACTCTTCAACATCTTCAACAGTGATTCAGACAAGGGGATAGATGGGGAACTCGTCAAATTTGCAGATGACACCAAGCTGGCAGGAATAGGCAACACTCCAGAAGATAGGCTTAAGATACAGAAGGATCTTGACAAACTTGAACATAGGGTTCAAACAAAATGCACAGGTACAGTATATGTGGTACCTCGCTCAATAGTGGTAACTAAGTAGTAGTTTCCTGACAGAACAATTAATCAGTGGAACAACTTGCCTCCAGAAGTTGTGAATGCTCAAGCACTGGAAGTTTTTAAGAAGAGATTGGACAACCATTTGCCTGGAATAGTATTGGGTTTCCTGCCTAAGCAGGGGGTTGGACTTGAAGACGTCCAAAGTCCCTTCCAACTCTGTTAGTCTATTCTAAGGTGGTTAATATAATTCTGTGGAAAAAAATGTTTATTGGCAATACCAATGTCAAATACTGTGTTTCCCCGAAAATAAGACCCTGTCTTATATTTTTTTGAACCCTGAAATAAGCGCTTGGCCTTATTACCATGCACTCAAAAGCCTGATTGGGCTTATCAGGGGATGTCTTATTTGGGGGGGAACAGGATAATGAAACTACATGTGGCTCAGTGGCTAAGACGCTGAGCTTGTTGATCAGAAGGTCGGCAGTTCAGTGGTTCAAATCCCTAGTGCCGCATAATGGAGTGAGCTCCTGTTACTTGTCCCAGCTTCTGCCAACCTAGCAGTTCAAAACCATGTAAAAAATGCAAGTAGAAAAATAGGGACCACTCTGGTGGGAAGGTAACAGCGCTCCGTGTGCCTTTGGCGTTTAGTCATGCCAGCCACGGAGATGAGCACTGCCTCTAGAGCCGGAAACGACTAGCAGGCATGTGCAGGGGAACCTTTACCTTTTTAGCTCTAACTCCTGGATGCACAAACACTGGAGTCAACTTACCTACATAATAGAAACCAGAAGATGGAAAAATGTACTTCAGACAGCCAGATCAGCCAAGTTAAGCTGTCAAGGTTCTGCTCAAGTGCCTGGAGGTTGTGATTCAAACTATGAATTATAGAGGTTAACATTAAAATGAAATAGGTGTGTCATTCAGCTAGAGGACGTGCAATATATAAGCATCTGACTTAATACACTCAAGCAAAACCTAAAATTACAGTGAAAGTTGTATCAACAAATTTGGCTATCTCTACTTGGAAACGTTTGAAAAAGATAAGTGAGAATGAGAAGCAAAAATGTTATGAAAATCTAAAAGGAAAAAGATTGAAATGGCTTTCAGAATAAGAGAAACATGGATTAAAGGGCAACAAGAAGGACATAGTAACCAAACACCAACTTCAAAAGGAGGTAAAGAAATATCTCAATGAAGAGTATCAAGATGTGGAAGAAATCAAGGAGAAAGAAATGTTTGTATTGTAAGAAGATCAGCGAGACTGTAGAAAAGTATAGCTAAAATAGGAAGACTGAAATATAATCATAGATGATATATATGTGCATAGCAACCTACTGCTAGATTATGTTGATGCATTCTTTAGAGATTCTTTTTATATTAGATTTTATCTGCCTGGTCTTTGGTTGTAATAATAATTGTTTCTTCTGGAGCAAAGTTCATCTGATACTGAATTTCTAGTTGGGTTACACATGTTTAACAACTGTTACATTATTTTATGGAGTGTAATTTTTTCACTTTCATTTCCTCTCATATCACTGATTTGATTTTACTCATAAAACTTAGGCTTGATCTAAAAAGAATTATATTAATATTTCATATATTGTTGAAATGCCTGTAATTCTTTTGTATCTCTTTCATTTTATGATATTTTATGTTGCTTTTTGATCAAAGGAACAATTTTGTTTGTTTGAGAAAGCAACTGAATTTAAAGGAAGATAGGAAAATGATACTGAAATCCTAGACAAACAAAATTATAGAGTGACAAACATTTGTAGAGAAAGAATATGTTCAATAACTCACTGCCTTAGAAAATAAGATACAAGAGTTGTCACTCTCAGCCCAAGCTACTCATAGTTTGTTGTTGGGATAAAGTAGAAGGAGCCCATATAAGCAATCCTGAGTTCCTGGAGAAAAGGCAGATAATATAAACATAACCATTGTGATTATTCAGCTCTAAACAGGAAAGGACAAGGTTCAGGTGAAATAGTAATTCAATTGTTTAATGCTGCAGGAGAAGAGGCAGTTAAAGTGCTACAATTCTGTCATCTAATAGAAAACAAGGTTGCTAGATCTGTCTTAGTGCAATTGCTGATAAGACACGACACTGCAAATTTGAAATACATCTCTAAATATGTCTGTTGCAGAATAAAACCTTAAAAGAAATTGACTTAGACTTACATATCCTAATTACCGTGTTTCCCTGAAAATACGACCTACCCCAAAAACAAGCCCTAGCCCAATTTTCACACCTGCGTCTAATATAAGCTCTATCCAAAAATAAGTCCCAGTTAAGCCCCGCCCAGTGGTTGTATGAAGTGGGACAAGGCATATGTGTAAAAATCAAGCTAGGATGGGGAGTGGAGCTGCCCCACGTGCCTCACACATCCTTACCTTAGGACCACTGCAGCCAGACCTCCCATACCGCTACTCAACTTCTCTGACTGTTCATGGCTGGATCCCACATGGCGCATCACACTAGTGCCGCCCTCATGGCAGGACACCATGTGGCTCATTGCACTAATGCCACTGCTTGTAGCAGGATGCTGCATGGCATATCGTGTCAGTGCCACCACTCACAGCAGGATGCCACGTGGTACATCATGCTGGTGCCGACCACTAACGCACAACAGCACAACACACCATGCAGCCTCCTGCCACGAGCTGCGGCACCGGTGCTATGAGCCACATGATGTCCGCCCATGAGTAGCCACAGAAGAAGTTGGGCAACAGTGCGACAGGTGTCAGGGCATGGGCTGCTGTGTTACTAAGGTAAGTGGTAAGTCATCCCTCCAAAATAAGACCTGGTGCTTATTTTGGGGCCCAAAAGAAAACATGTTATTTTAAAACAGACTTGTTTCCAAGCAATATTCAGGTAGCTGCAATCCTGTAAAGAAACAATATCCAAAAGACAGTTTTCACCAAGTTGCAGTTCTTGGGATTCCACTGAAGAAATCCATCTAGAAAATCTTTCTTGAAATCTTTGCAAGTTGACACCTACCATGTATGCCTGTATATCTTGACTGGATCTTTTTGGCAACACTGAATGGTTGTATTTCTTATAATGTAAATTAACAAAATGTAATTCCTGGCAGCACTGCATTCTAGCTAAGTAGCCGGACTATTTAAACATCTCTTTGTTAGTCTGCTTTTTGTTAGTACTTGATAATGAAGACTGCTTGGGCTACCAATGTTATTTATACTGCATTTTTAGACTTCTTGAGTTCTAATTGCATTATTGCTAATGTGCCATTTCCTCTGCATATCTCTTTTCTCATTGCAGCTTGAACTAAGTGAGAACAGAATTTCTGGAGGCCTTGATGTATTAGCAGAAAAACTTCCTAACCTCACACATTTAAATCTCAGTGGAAATAAACTGAAGGATATTGATACTTTGGAACCATTGGTATGTCATTAAAAGATTATCATATGTCTCAGTGGGGTTAATAATACTACATCTCTGCCAAATTTATCACTTTAAGTGTCCAGTCCTCAGTAGTTGTCAATTCTTCTTTCTTCCAGTGTTGTGCTATTAAAAGTCTAGCAGCAGTAATAAAGTTCAACATCAACTTAGTCTCTTTGATAGATAGATTTCTTTTGGAACTGAAAGAAAAACTTAAGAGCATAATATAATTAATTTCCTCTTCCACTTCTGCATAAGGTAAATGGATATTATTTATTTTTGTAAAAGCTCTGTTGCTTGCAGTACCAGTTAACATTTTTTAGTTCCCCAATTGCTCATAGGTCTTTTGGATATAAGATTGTATCAGCATCCTTAGTTTTGTCAAAAGTGAGATGCAACCTTCTGCATCCTCGCCACAGAAGTACTTTGCAGTCCAACCCTTCTCTGAGGACCTCACGTTCAGTTGCAGAGCTACTTTGCAGTCCTGTTTGCATCATTCCAGAAATCCTTGTGGCATTTCTGTTGTTGATTTTTCCTCTTATCAGGAGCAAGAGGAAGTGAAGCCACATCAGAGGAAGAGACCGCTTGGCAAAATATATTCTTTTGGTTTTGGCAGGGAGAGGAAGGGGGGGAGCAGAAGGGTGATCTTAAAATGATGAATTCTGAGAAAAAGCTGCTCATGTCATAGCTTTGACTGTGCAGGACAAGCATTCCCGTTCTGACAGCCTTATGTTCTCGGCACCGTACTTCTTTCAGAGAGAATTAATGTACTTCGAAAAGGGCATGGGCTCTTGTTCAAAATGTCTCCGTATGACAAATTTAGCCAACGTGGGAGAAAACATTTACAGATAGATTAACCAAGGGACTGGCCTCAGTAGCTTCTCAACAAGAAAAACATTGAGAAAGAAGGTTAATAAATAAAAAGAAAACAGGATGTATAATTCTGAAACATTCTTTTCCTATAATCTCATTATCATGCTTAACTTGGCTACTGAATGGGTCAATTTTTTTGAGTTCACACAGTATAATGTAAACTAACCCAATGGGTTGG
>JANHFM010003005.1:32061-42527 GCA_032468115.1 Grayia smithii
GATTGTGAATTTGGGGTTTTCATGAGCTGTAAGCCATAATCATCACAATTATGACAAATCAAGGCTTGAACTATCTCTCTTTGCATGTAATGAGTCTATCTCATATATTAGTCTCACCTTCTATGTTGCATTACTGAAATAAATGAACTTTTGCATGATATTCTATTTTTTTGTGTTTCACCTGTATAAAAGTCTAAGTACTATTGCTATTACTATTTCCTGTTAGTTTTTTCTTTCTTTTTCATATGTTTCCTTGATTTAAGGGTAATACTTCCTTCTGAGTATTATCTGAACTGTCTCTGTGTCTCCATTATATATTCTAATTTATTTGGCTTCAGGACAAGACAATGCAGACAATTAGAGTTTATATTTGGATGGTGGCTCCTTCCTGCCAAGTTTTTAAGGAGTATTTCTGGCCATCAGACCTTAACAAAAGTAGTAGCAGAAACCAGTGATTAAATAGTGTTGATTGTATCCGTAGTTCAACTAGAAACCCATTTGTGTCTCAGAATTACTGGAGCTCCTGTTACAATATAAAGGCAATGTCTGATACAGTTACCTAATATTAATTTATTCAAAAGAACTGTAGGAAAAACTTTTAAATATGTAGAATTTATGGTTCTTTATAATTCACCTTGTTTTTGTGGAAACAACATAAAATCAAAGGATCATAATTAGTGGTAATGTGAACAATCAAATCCAATTTCCTGTTCTAAATTTGAATGAATCTAATAGGAGGTAGTCAACACCTCTTTGATTAATTGTTCCACCTTTCTGCTTCTCTTAACATTAGGAAGTTTTTCCTTAACATAGATTCACGTAGAATCTGTTTCCTGTAAATAAAATAAATTATTCACTCTCTTGTATTCTGGGATGTATTTTTCTCTTGGACATCCGGTCAGAAATTTTATTTACATTTATTTATTCATCATATTTATATGTCTGCCCATCACATAATCAAATGATTCTTGGCATCATACAGCAAATAAAATGTTAAAATTATAAAAGGCACAAAATTGAAAAGAGATTTGATGAAGACCAGTTGTTAATTATCCTGGAGCCATCTCAATATTTTGCCGGTTCCCTATGGTCTCCAAATCTGATGACCTAACCTTAAGCAACTTCCAGAAAGTTAAAAAGAACTAGCCTCATTTCAAGGGAAAGAATGTTCTATAAAATGGAACAGAAAAGCCCCAGGGCCTAGGACCTTACTAATAACGCTCTTTAGCGAACAGGATTGACAGTATGCCCACTTTGCCGGATCTGTTGGGGTGGGAAGATGTAATCAGGTAGAGGCTGTCCTTAAAATAACCAATCCCATTCCATGCAGGGCTTTCAAAGTTAAAACTGGCACCATGAATTGGTTCCAGAAGCAGATTTGTAAGCAGTGCAACTCACAGAGTAGATTTACAGTATAACACACATTTGTCTAGAAACACACAAATAATTGCTCACACTGCTGCATTCTGTGCCAGCTGAAGCCACATGTGTAATAAGACCTCATTGATAATTAGAGAAAAATAGAGAAGATCTAAAATTTAGTTAAGTCTGGTATTTAAGAAGAATATAAAACTGCTTGTTTTAAAAGATATTTCAGCTTTAATTCATGCATTACCTTTTGTTTGATATTCTCCTGACTCTCTTTCTGAGGAATTGGAACTTCTACACACATCTTTCTCTCTTTCTCTCTCATTCCTTTCATTTATACTATTTAGATTTGTTGTGGAATATCTTTACTATTAATTTTTTTCTATAAATTGGCTCTATAAACTAAAGCCAGCCCAACATACTTATTTCATAACACCCACTCACCATATGCATTCAATATCCCTATATTTTTTCATGCTATTTCTTCTTTTTTCTTCACATACACTTTTTAAATAACCAATTCTCACTGCATACAACATATTCTTATGTTTTTTTTTTAAAAAAACAGCTAATTCTGACTTCCATAAACAAGAAGTAGAAGCATCTTTTAATAGATGAACTTTTTGCTAATTTAATGGATGAAATTTTTGCTAATCAATTAACCAATGTATGTAAGAAACACAGCACAATAGTAATGGGGGACTTTAAACTGGGAGACAAACTCTGCAACGAATGTATCATCAAACAGATTCCTGACCAACCTAGCTCATAATTTCATCACCTAAAAGGTAGATGAGGCAACTAGAGGAACAGCTATACTGGATCTTATTCTTACCAACAGAGAAGAAGTGATAGAAGGGATTGAAGTTGCAGGAACTTTAGGGAAGAGTTACCATATCATATTAGAATTCAATATCAAACAGACACAAGCAACAGAACATAATCAAACCAGTATCTTAGACTTTAAAATAGCTGGTTTACCAAACTCAGAGGAAGCTTGGGAAGGATGCCAAGGATCAAAATCTTAAGGGGGAAATCAACTCAAGAAGCTTAAGAAACTCTGAAAAATAAGATTATAAAAGCCTAGTCCAGTTTAATACCACTAAAAAGAAAAACAAACAAACAAGATAACCAAGAAAAAAACAGCATGGTGCACAAAGAAATCTCAGACCAACTGAGAGAAAAAAAGGATAATTAGAAAGAATGGAAAGAAGGACACATAACTAAGGCATAATACCAACAAATTGCCTGAACCTGCAAAGCCTTAGGAAAGCTAAGGCTTTGAATGAAGTAAGACTTGCATTGCTTGATTACTTTTTTTTTTTTAAAGTTTCTTTCAACACATAAAAAACAAGAAAAAAGTCAAAGAAACAATAGGTCTACTAATGGGAGAAGATAGCAAAGAGGTTAACAAGCAGTAGAGGGAGCAGAATTGCTTAATTCATACTTTGCACCTAGAAAATGCTACTCAATTTACCAAAATCAGAACCATAAATGACAGGTTAGGAATGCAAATTAAAATATGCAAAAATAAGGCAAGAGAACACCAGTCAGCTCTAGACAGATTCAGATCACTGGCTCTTGATAGACTATATCATAGAGTTCTGAAAGAACTGGCAGACATGATTTCAGAATCATTGAAATGTATCTTTTAAAGTTCTTGGAGCACTGGGAAATTACATGGGAACTGGAAAAGAGCTAATATTGTTCCCATCTTCAAAAAGGAAGAAAAAAAAAACATCCAGGAAATTACAGAGCAATCAGCCTGACATAAATACCCGGAAAGATCTGGGAACAAATAACTAAGCAACAAATTTGCAAACATCTGGAACAGGGGTGGGTTCTACTTACCTCCACTACCGGTTCTAAAGGTGCATGTGCTTTGCGTGCAAAGTGTGCATCCGGCACATGCGTGCGCTTTGTGCGCGCATGTGTCAAATGGGCGCTCCTGCACATGCGCAGAAGCTTTTTTTGATGGAAAAACCTGCGCAGATCAGTAAGTACGGGCGCGAGGGGGGGCAGGTCTGGGACACGTAGAAATGGTTCGGTGATGTCAGAGCGTCACCGCTACCTATTTGCGCGAACCAGACCGAACTGGGAGCAACCCACCACTGATCTGGAAGCAAACAATGTTATAACAAGAAGCCAACATTGGTTTGTCAAAAACAGATCATGCCAAACAAATCTTACTTCATTCTTCAACAAGGTGACTAAATTAGTGATTCAGTAAAGTGCTGCAGACATAGTATATTTAGATTTCAGTAAATCATTTGATAAAGTAAACTACAAACTACTTCTTGGCAAGCTAGAAAAATGTGGGATAGACAGCACCACCACCAGATGGATTTGTAACTGGCTGACAAATCGTATTAAATCGGTAATCCTCAACAGAAATATATCTACATGCTGAGAAGTAAGCAAGGAGTAACTCAAGGTTCCATTTTAGGCCCAGTACTCTTCAATGTCTTCATAATTGATCTAGATGAGGGAACAGAAGGCAACTCATAAGATTTGCATATGACACTAAATTGGCAAGACTAGCCAACACCCCAGAAGAGAAGCTCAAGATCCAAAAAGATACTGACAGACGCGAATATTGGGCCTTATCTAACGTAGTGAAATAAATTTAGTGTTTTACAATTAGCAAGAAAAACCAACTCTACAGGTACAGACTAGGTGAAACCTGGCTTAATGCCAGTAAATGTGAATGCAATCTTGGAATCCTAGGGGACAATCACTTAAATGCCAACAAAATGGGGCAGTAGCCAAAAAAGTCAATGCAATTTTAAGCTGCATTAATAGAGGGACAGAATCAAGATCATGTGAAGTATAGTACTGCTTTACAAAGCCTTATTAAGACCACACTTGGAATACTGGAATACTGCATCCAGTTCTGATCACCACAATATAAAAAAGATGTTGACACTTTGGAAAGAGTGCAGAGAAGAGCAACAAGAATGATTAGGAGGCTGGAGGCTGAAACATATGAAGAATGGAGTTGGCTATGTCTAATCTAATGAAAAGAAAAACCAGGGGAGACATGACAGCAATGTTCCAATATTTGAGGGACTCCCTCAAAGACATGGGGATCAAACTATTTTCCAAAGTACCAAAAAGAAAGACAAAAAATAATAGATGGAAACTAGGAGAGAAGCAACTTAGAACTAAGGAGAAATTTCTTAACAATGAGAGCAATCAATAGCTTGCCTAGCTTCAGAAGCTGTGGGTGCTCCATCACTGGAGGCTTTCAAAAAGAGATTGGACAACCATTTGTCTGAGCAGGGGTTGGATTAGAAGACCTTCCAAGTCTATTGTTTTATGTTTTATGTTCAGTGCTAGTTTTGCTTATTCTTAGGGACCACATATATCTAATCTCCTACCAGCTTTTGCATGGCTTAACATTTCTTTAGCTATCGCCTTATCTTTAGGAAATGTTCTATTAATATATTCAAATTAGTCTTTTGTTTAACCATTTGAAATTATTAATTTTATTTACTTGCCAAATACAAATATTTGGGACTATCATAGGTTGATTTTCAGATTTTCAGATGCATATTGTGATCTAAATTTTGTTGCAAATTGTTCTTGTTTTCAGTCCACAACACCACATCACATTTCATACAAAACATATACATATATTCATGAGTTGATAATAATGTCTAATATTATAAGCATTCTTTATATGTTTATCTATAAATATATTAACAACCAAGTTTATTTTTGTCAAACACCAATTTCTTTCCAACCCTGCTTGTTGGATGTTTGGGTGTCTGATTATTAGTGCAGTTCTAACACAACAAAGATAATTTCATGACAAATAAATGTTTCACTGCAAAAATGATAATTTTAGAGGTGTTTAACTTTATAAAAAACCATTAATTTATCTTTAAAAAACCATTTATGAACTTGCTCTTTATAATATTTGGAACAAGGGAGCTGGATTGAGAAACACAATGTAGGACACATTGTAGACAATGAACATATGTCATATATAGCTTCATTTCAGGAGATGCTATAAATATACCAGACTGAATGAAATGTACTGGTGAAAAAGCATTTGGAATTCCCTTTACTTTTTGTGTGTGTTAGCTAAAGGTTACAGAGAATTGTTCCTGAATTGTTTCATGAAAATTGTTAGTCTATAATTATATGCCCAGTTGCCCATATTGAATTATTACTAATAACAAAATGATTATTTTTTTCAAAGTATCAGATGAAAAACTTTCCAATTTCTTTTGGAGGAAGCTGTGTTCTGATTCTTGCTGACATTTATTTAACTAATAGAAAAAAGCTCATTATACTTCTGCATTCTTTGTCGGAATGTTTTTTCAAGTTACAATTTATTTATAGAAGACAGAATTTATAAAATGATACATAATGACCTTTAAAATAAATGTATGTATTCTACATTCTGATTCCTCCTCTTCCTCCTCCACTTCCTTTCTCTCTTTCTCCACTTCCTCCTCCTCGTCCTCCCACTCTCTGTCTCTCTATGTGTCTGTGTATCTGTCTTTTTCTCTTTTTCTATCTGCTCGTAGCTGAACATGATATTAAATTTTATTCCAGAGTTTTAGAAAACATAGCTTCCAATAGAAATGTGCAATCATAATGCCAATGGTTTGGGAAGATATGATACTGAAATCATTTTATTTTGAAAAGGAAAATTGATTCTGTTGCAGTTTTCTATTTGGATACAATTAGTAGAAAAGACTCAAGTTCAAAAAAAAAGAAAAAGAAAAAAATGTTTTCCATTTTTGAAAGGAGGTGAAAATACGTGAGTACTTGTTTTGTATGTATGCGTGAGAATACAACTACAAAATGAGACAGAAATAAAATAGCAAGTGAAAAAGTCAGCAGCTGCAAATTGAAATGTTACAATAGGTGAAGATGATTATACACACTATCTCCATATATCCTGTGGTATATGTTTATGAACAATGTCAGTTTTAATCTAAAAACTAAGGAGGTGGGTTGGGTTTTTTTTTTCTTTCTTAATGCAGTCTTCAAATAGAATGCTAATTATATTAAGTTTCTTTTTTGTGCTATATGTACCAGTGGTGGGTTGCTCCTGGTTCGGTCCAGTTCGTGCGATCTGGTAGTGGTGACGCTGTGATGTTCCCGAACTGGTTCTATGCGTCCCGGACCCGGGCCCACCCATGCGCCCATACTTATCGGTCCCTGCGCGGAGCGCGCTTGCGCACATGCACAGGAAGCTTTTTTTGACCATGCGCAAAGAACCGGTAGTAAAGATAAGTAAAACCCACCCCTGATTTGTACCATCCTTCAGCATCTTGGAATCATGTTATTGTTATAGGTAGAATGGATAAATAATGAGATGAGCTAATCTTAATATTGATTTATTAAATATTTGAAATAATGTAAAATATTGAAATATTTTGTTGTGTGTATAATCCATCTACTTCATGTTTAAAACTATATTTTATTTTACCTTGGATGCATTAGATATCCTGGATATCCAAAAAATCAAACTGCAATGTGGAAAATTGCTTTCTGCTACAGCTATATGAAACTTGTTGAAAAAGTGAAAGATGAAAGATATATTCAATCTGAAATTAAGATTATTAGCAGGCAAAATAAGTGCAATTATACAGCAACAGTACATATAATTATACAGTATAGCAGTACATGCTGAATTTTATATCTAAAATGTCACCTGATAGGACCTTGGAAGTTGACCTTCCCTGTGGTCTGGTGCATCATTCCAAATGGATTCCCATTTAAATGAGTTCTTAAAATCTGTGTCAATCTCCAGGGTTTGGATGAGAGTGTGAGAGCCGAGGTGGCACAGTGGTTAGAGTGAAGTACTGCAGGCTACTTCTGCTGACTGCTGGCTGTCTGCAGTTCAGCAGTTCAAATCTCACCAGGCTCATGGTTGACTCAGCCTTCCATCCTTCCGAAGTGGGTAAAAAGAGGACCCAGATTGTTGTGGGCACTATGCTGACTCTGTAAATCACTTAGAGAGGGCTGTAAAGCACTATGAAGCAGTATACAAGTCTAAGTGCTATTGCTATTGTTATATTCTTGTATAACATTTTTGACTTTTGAATGGTTGTTGTTTTCTTCTCAGACTTTCTTTGGTAAAAATCCAGAAAAGTTCATAATGTTATTGATGATATTTTTATTGCTAATCTGTAATCTAGAGTTATGGAGATAACCTATTCATCCAAGTAAATGAAGGACCAGGGGAGACATGATAGCAGTATTCCAATATTTGAGGTGCTGTCATGGACAGGAGGGGGGTCAACCTATTTTCCAAAGCATCCGAAGGCCAGACAAGGAACAATGGATGGAAACTGATCAAGGAGAAATTCAAATCAGAAATAAAGAGAAATTTTCTGACAGTGAGAACAATCAACCCATGGAACAGCTTGCCTTTGGAAGTTGTGGGAGCTTCATCACTGGAAGCTTTCAAGGGAAGATTGGACTGCTATTTGTTGGGGATGGTGTACGGTTTCCTGCTTGGGCAGGGGGTTGTTGGATTAGATGACCTACAAGGTCCCTTCCAACTCTGTTAATCTGTCTGTCTGTCTATCATCTCTCTCTCTCTCTCTCTCTCTCTCTCTCTCTCTCTCTCTCTCTCTCTCTCACACACACACACAGACACACACATTTAAATATCTATCTTATAAACAAATAAAATAAAATGACCAACCTTAATAGAAGCTTTAAAATAAGCTTAATTAGGTTTGGTTCTGTAGCTCTTAATGGGAAATTATTTTGCTTATTACAATCATACTGAGCTGGTTATAGGTCACCATGATACCTGTATGTATACAACTACATGTCTGTATGTGCATTTACAAGGCAAAAAGCAATTGCAAAGACAGGATGGGACAACTCGCTGTAACCAGCTTGTTGCAGCCAACTCACCATGGCTAACTCAACACAACCAACTTGCTGTGGGACAACTTGCTATGGCCAATTCAACAGTTTAATTTAATTATTTAAAATAATTAAAAAATATTTTCATTTTTGTCATTCACATTTCAATTTGTCCCTCTTCTTGCATCCTTTATTTAATGATTCTATTCCACCATTTCTTTGATATTAGTATAACTCTTGTCCTCTAGTGAGTTGGCTGTGGTGAATTGGCCATGGCAAGTTGTCCTAGACGCTTACAAAGAAGTCAATGAATCCATATCTTAGAGCACAGTGTGCACAACATTAATGCTTCATATTAAGAGGCTTACTTGAAAAAAATGTAATAGTATTTATAAAAATATTTATATTGACAGAAATAAATATGACTGTACATACATTTTCATGTATACACATGTATTTCATGTATTTGTTAAAAATGGAAGTCCAAATTGGAAAATAGAAAATGAGAAAATGAAATAGAAATTAATATACTGACTTGTATGTCCAGAAATAACATTAAGGACAAATCTAAAAAAAATATATCTATGAACTCCCAAGTTTCTGCTAAATAATGGCAAAGAGACCTGAAAAGAGTACAGATTTTCACACAGGCAGCATTTTTATTTACAATCCATTTGGGAGATTCACGCAGAGTTTAACTGGTTGTAATAGCAGTTTTGGAAGAATAGATATTTCACTTTGGTTCCCTTTTATATTTGGTGCTGCTGATTCTACAAAAGTCTCTTAAGATATAACTACAAATCAAGACATTATTTTGTACTTTGAAAACCTATATTCTAAATCATCCAACCCAATAATTTTCCATTGCATGCTAGAGAGAGTGAATATCAAAGGTATCCCTGTTCACTCAACCGAACCATAACTTTTAAAACTCCACTGAGTATTGTCCCATCTTCAGTCAGTGTTTTTGCCTAAAGATAATTGCCCAATTGACTTGTTGCAATTATGTGATATGTTCAATACCTTTGTAGGCCCTAAAAATGCTATCTTCCAATGTTTATCATGGACAGTATCTCAGGACATATTGCTCTGGGTGTTTTTATTTGTTATGTGTGCAATTCAATTAGTTAAATTAACTAAGTCAGGGGTCTCCAACCTTGGCAACTTTAAGCCTGGAGGACTTCAAGTCTCAGAATTCTGAACTAATTCTGAACTAAGCAATCCTACCCCTTAAGAATAATACATGCAGGTCAGGCTTCCCTCACTCCTAATTCTACTTGTATTTATTGGATACATAACTCTTACTTTTCAGAAAGAACAAAATAATATTTGATATCAGTCTTAATAAAAAGCCTATTCTGTGTTTATCATATTCTTATCCCTTAAACTTAATGGCTTTTAGATTGTTTTCCTTTGCACAATAATGAATGCTGATATTGCAATTAAATCTAAAACGGCAAACCATTAGTTGAGTGTTTGAATCTGAAATTGAAAATAATCCTTCAGTTCAGCACTTCCCAACCTTTTCTATGCTCCAAACCGCTAGGAAACGTTTGATTTATGTTCACATCCCCTATAAAAATAATTGTGACTTGTGACTCATCATGAAAGGACACAAGCCGGTCTTCAACAAACCCCTAGTCTTAGCTTATTTGGCTATAGAATACTATCTGGCTGTTTCTGTCACAGGGTAGAAACAGATAGGTAATAATAGAGTAATACACTGGCAAGTTGGCAAGGCTATCTCACAGGTTAGAAAGACATAGGTAAACATCCTATGAATAATTTTGTTAAAAATCCATATTCAATTTGATCAGCTGTAGAAATAGGAAATCATGGCAGATTATCAAGATGGCTGCCTCTTGGAAGCCTCAGTGATCAGAAAGTAAGGACTTTTCATTCTTCTTTCACTTAAGAGAAATTGGACCAAACACTAAAAATAGAATTTGTGCTTGTATTGGAGTCACAAGTAGGCCACACTACTATAAGTATTGAAGATTTCTGCTTAGGTATCCATTTTTTGGTGTTGATTAAAAAAAACCCTACATCTAAATACTAGCAAGACAAAGGAGATGGTGCTGGATTTCCAGAAGCATAGAGAGGAACCTGCCCCACTATATATCAAGGGTGTGTGGATGTGTGTGTGTGTGTGTGTGTGTGTGTGTGTAGAGGGTTTTGTCTTTTAAATTCTTGGGAGTGCTCATTAGTCAAGATCTCACCTGGAAAAACAACACATCCCTGGTGGTTAGTAAGGC